>JAODTK010004532.1:0-302500 GCA_026419785.1 Sclerodactyla briareus | reverse complement strand
TCCTCCCGCGCGGGGTTGCGGTCTGGTTCCGCGTCTGGCGGAGCCCCTCGCGCCGGTGGCGCCATAGCCTCTAGGTAGGCGTCGGCTTTGCGCCCCCCCCTTCCCCACCCCGCGCCTTCGCTCGTTGGGCGTATTGTGTTGGGCTGTGGCTGGTTCGGGGACATCCTGCCTGTGGAGCTTGGAGTGGTGCCCCGCTCGATGTCTGGAGTCTGGTGTGACCTACGAGCGGTACTGCAGACGTCTTTTTTCGTGTGAGTGGTCCGTATTCTAGTTGGATTAATTCGCTCCCCGCTTCTCACCTCCTTGCGTGGGAGTCTGCAATTTGTAGAAAGTCCAGAATGTAAGTGCCCTGAAGTAAATTAACCCCCTTTCGTAAGGGGGGCTCCTTACGCTGGGCAACTTACCTTCTGGACACCCGCCCGCCTCCCACTCACGCCGGGGACCTCGGGTGCAGTTGGAATGATAGTAACGCACCGTTGCGCACGCCAGCAGTTACTGCTGCGTTCGGTACCGGCGCGGTGCTTAACTCTTTTTTTAGTGGTTTAGGGTGTTTTGAAAAGCCGCCGTTTGGCCCGACAAATGCAATTTGTAGTAATCCAGAATGTAAGTTGCCCCTCGTAGTAGCCCCCTTAACGAAGGGGTGTTCATTAACACACATTATTTCACCTCAATGGCCCCTTCTCTAACTTGAATATCTGTGGATCAGAGTAAGATGTATTAAAAAAAAAGTTTCCTTGAATGAATCAAATTCACAGAATTGGCATAAATCATCGCAAATTAAGGACACATTATGCGCGCTCCAGACCACATCCAACCTATTCTGTGGAAATCTGACAAACTCCCCAACTTTGTCATAAATCAGGCAAATTACCTACCATCAATGACGCTCAGTGCTCAACTTCACCATTTGGCAGCACATATCCACTAGGTTTCATGACATCCGGTGAACTTATAAATTAACTACTGATTAGCATATTCCCTGCTGAAAATCATATCAGTCATCTACCTAATATCTACCTAATATCTTGGACCTATGTGCCAAAACCACATTACCATAATGTTTTGTTTGCCTAAAATCTTGTTGAAGCCGCAACAAGTAAAATGTATAGTACTGGCTAATTACGCCTACCTAATATTCATGACTACTCCTGCCCAATCTGACCATGATGATCATACTCCAACCCAAAACAATAGAGACCACTAAAGTATAGGCACCCAACATTTTAGCATTTGTTTTTTTTAACAGTTACCGTGGCCATGCTATCAACCAAGTATGAGCCCTATACAACCTTTGTGTTCAACAGTTACCAAGATTACAGCTTTCAGACTTTAATACTCCTCTGCTGACTAACATCAGGTGACCTTTGACCCTGACCCAAAAACATTTATTGTCATCTACTGTTACGGCCACTATATACCCGGTATTAAGCCTCCCACATTTTTCCTTCTAGTCATGTTATCAGACCTTTGACATGTTGACCCTGGATGAGACTAGGCGAATGGAGTCCCCTACATGTACAGCCGCCTACATGACAATTGATGGCCCTGTGCCTTTACATCGCACAGTCATTGTGTTTAATAGGGTTATCAGACTTTTGATCTAGGACATGACCTTGAATCTGACCGTGAACAATAGGAGTATCTACTCTATTGGCTAAGTGAGAAGAAGAGAGTTCCCGATGACCTGACCTTTGAACAATTGAAATCATTTGGGAGTCCCACCCGCAGACCCCGCACACAAAAACACCCCAAGAATAGCTTTTCATCCACTGGTGGGTTATTTTTTATATGCCAGGCCTCACCACCACACCACACCCTACACACAGCATACAATAAACACAGTTGCATGAATGCAGAAGTCCTCCCCCTTTTATCAATGGAGGTGGCAATTCTGGCAGAGGTCTCAGCTCATTCTTGACTTCGCCTCCTGCAGAATGTGAGGTATAATGGCAGCCTCCTGCAAGAGGAGCGACAATGAGTAAAATATGCAGCGAGATACAAGAACTCTGTGAACCGTCGAATGATGGTGCAACGAGCAGGGCAGCTGAAAATAGCAGGCAATTCAACCCATACAGAGTCTGAGGTGGAGTGATTTCAACACAGTGAATTGGTCGTTACAGCAATCAAGGGAGCTATAGTGAGCAGGCAGCTGAAAAGAGCAAGAGTTTAACCCAGAGGGGTTTGAGTGATTTTGGTTTATCCATTCGACACAGCGATTGTGTCATTTCAGCAGGCACAAGGATGTAATGAGGAAGTAGCAAGCAGTCAGTAAGTTGGAACAAATTGTATTGGCAAACCAATGCTTGAACTTAAAAAAGCCTTAGTGAACAAAGCTGAGAAAACCTAATTTTCAGGGATTATCGAGATTTTCCTAGTGATTTGGGATTTTACTATTGATTGGTAGGCAGCTGTATATTCTTTAAATGCCACTGATCATTTGGAAAGACTTGCAGTATGGTGCATGGTAGCGACTAGAGAAGATAAATTAACTGTGCAGACCGCAATGGAGGATGTCACAGTTACTACCAAATACCTTAATATTTTAAGCAATTTATTCCTATAGGATCTGGAGTAGAGAAACTCCCACAAAAAGGAATTGTTGTAATTGGCCACCAAATTATTTCATAACTCAACGAAAATAAATTAATTGTGGAAAGGCTCTGTTATTTGGCCTTTGGTGATTTTTTGTGCCAAGTCCTTGGTGGTGACCCCTGTGAAAGCAAATCGATTCATTATCTGGCCATTGTTGAATATGTTGTTTCACTTTTTGAGCAAGCTAGTACATAGAAACAAATGTCATTGATTTTCAAAGAACAGCTTATTTTTAGTTCTCTATGATTGTAACTAAACAACAAAGTCACTAAATTAAGAGTAATATATGGTAAATTGAGTAATAATTTTTGTTCATTGATCGAATACCTGATTGAATTACCTGCTGTACATAGGATTGTCAATGAAATCAGTACTCAGGACGGATCAAATGTTGTGGGGGAACAATTCAATTTCTGATTATAAAATTTTCATTCTGTAAAATTCTCAAGCATTTGCTTTATAATACACAAAGTGTTCTTCATAAGTACATTCCATATATTGCAAATGCGGTAGAAGTGTTATAATGTTAGGAATAAATTGCTTTCAATTAGGGAAATTTTGCACTATGATAAGGATTCCCAAGCGCTTCTCAACACAAAGGGGTATCTTTTACAATGATTAGTGATTTTTCATAAAGTCGATTGTGATTTTCACGCAAGGAAAGACAAAACCTCACGTATAGATTGTCTCGTTATAGATCCGGCTGTCCTGAAGGAATGTTTGGGCTTTAGTCGTAGTATGCACCTGTATCATCTCTGTCGCATATTTTCTAGCAAGGGTAGATAGTTACACAATATTCATTTCAATAACAGACAGAAAAGTGAAAGTTTGTGTTTCATGATGATTTATTACAAAGTTCAGGTTGTTATACTTCTCTCTCTCTCCCTGGAAAGAGTTGTAGAGCTATCCCATGATTCAAGTAAACTTAGCCAAGTCATTTTCGTCATTTAGAAAGTGCTGTGAGGATTGCCAATGACATCAGGGACACATCACTTTTCCTATTTTAATAAATTCTTATAAATTATAAAAGTTGATTTAAGTTTAAATGTAAGGTACACATCTATTGATATTGTTCCACATTCCCTTGACATAATTGAGGAATCTCAATAGACTTTTCATGCTTCCTGAAATTTATTCTTTCCATAGCCCAGATTTGTTCCCACTATGTTCCTTCTCTCTATAGAAATATTGCCTGCTGTACTCATACATTTAGTGTAAACTATTTCGTTTGTTGCTGGGAACTCATTGGATGATAAAAGCTTTTCATGAACTGAGGCCATTACAGGGTAAGTATGCATTAACCCCGAAACGAAATACAATTCCTCCCCACTGGTCACTATGGTAACACTGACACCATCGTTATGTACATTATTTATTACCGCAGACATAAAATCTATAACTAACATTGCTATTGCCCCTCTAAGCACTGCACTTGATTTGAACTGTGATAGCAGGAATCAATCTTCTAATTTGCAAACATAATTGAGGTATTGGAACAAATTGTTACCAGAAAACCAAAAGCGTTGTGATTCCTTGACTGCCACGACAACCCAAGAAGAACCACGACCTCAAGAATTCTCCCCAAATTGGTAGAGAACAAAATTTAAGACGTTCTTGAGGCATTACCCGTCCTGAGACAATTGCCCTATAGTGGTAATATTAAATATGGGAATAAATATTCGAGAAGGATTGTCATTGGAGTCTTGGAAAATTTTGAAAAACCGATCAAAAATCACCACAAATTTCGCCTTGCTTCATTGGAGTCATACTCAGATCCTTTAAACTATCTTCATACGAAACATTTTGCAGACAGTGACCGAACGTTCTCAGTTAGTGGCTCATCTTTTGCGAAATAGGGATACCACACTTGCACGGAATACCGTGAGCACGCTTGAGCGCAGCCGCCTGGGACAAGTCCTGTTGAGAGAAGACTGAATTTAGCTTTAACAAGCTGAGATTTGGTTTTGGGATTTTTTTCCAGAAATTTTCCACAGTGAGTTCTCAACATGCAAATCTAAAAGATGCTGTTGCGTTTATGGATAGTCGAAAATGCATCACCTTGCTTGTCACAGGTCTAGGAACATCTTGCCAATATCCAGTTGTCAGTACATGCATATTATGTTTTGCAGTTCACTACACCAGTGGGGGGGAGGGGGGGGCGGGCCGGGTGGGGGAAAGTTGCCCGAGGGGGAATCGAGAGGGCAATTGTAAATGGAAGGCAAAAAAACAAGGAAATAGTGAAAGGACAAAAAAATCAGAATAAATTGAATATTCTTGGAAATTAGTTATTATTAAGTTTTTAAGGATAATGGGGGTTATAGTGAGGTGTGGGGAAGCAGACTTTTTTGATGGCCTCATGAAGTTAGAGGTCATATCCCCCCGGATGTGACTCAGTCACTATTGCAGTGAAAGGTCCAATGAAAGAATTATAATGGAATAAAAGGCAGCTTGTTAGGGGGCAGAAAGCACTGTACTCTAGTATGAGACAGGTACTGCTTGCCAGTCCAAAATAACCAGGAATGTTGCTACTTGAGTACTACAAGTCCAAATAAAGCATCACTCCCGCCACACACGACTCTAGCCCTTCTGGGGCAACTCGGGTTGGGTGTGAGGAATATTGCAAAGGCAAAATAGCAGGGGTGACAGTGAATTAGTCAGACCCCCCCCCCTTCCTCTCTATGATACCAGTCCCGGCATATCAATAATCAGAATCAGATTTTCAGGGGGTAGATAATGTGATGGCATTACAATATGTATATAGCATCTAATCAAACTGCTATAAATGCCTAGCAACAAATCACATTTGAATGAGTCCAGCACAGTGGAGTAATGTCATGGCTCACACCCAGGGGACTCATACTACGTAGTACTACGGAGGTACCTTAGAGACAGAAGAGGGGGTAACCCACTGCGGACGTAATATGCATGTTATGTGGAGGCGGAATCAGCTCAGTAGGTAAGCTCCAGACTGCAAAGCCCATCGGAAGCCTGACAACTTTTCTGCAGAGATGTTGCGACAAGGGCAAGTCTCCTGAAATGTCACCCACATGTTAAAGTGGGTGGTACCTGGGAGGGGACCTTGGAAGAGTAGCGAGGTGTAGGTGGCTTGCTGTGATACGGAGAAGTTCCCCCCGGGGGGACACGATGCAGTGAAGTATTGAAATGGTGCATCGGGAGATAGCAAGCAAGAGGCGCGTGCTAAATTGTCAGGTTGTGGACAAGTCCCAACTCGTGATCAGGGGTGACATCTGTGAAGCACTTCGAGCAAGTCTTCGACCTTGAAAAAAGCATATAAAAGAAGAAAGATACTATTATATATTATGTAATTACATAAAACTGGGAGAAGACTGGTGGAGAGTTTGTACTCAACTCGGACTGGTGGCTGCTTGGTTCTCTGGAAAGAGTCATCAGTCCTCAGGAAACTCGGCAGACCTCAAATAGCGAGACTATCTGTGAGTGGTCACTGTCACCGTGGATGGAAGGGATGCCGGATTCTTGCTCCAGAGCGAAAACTGCTTATAATAGGTATGTACATCTCCATCTGAGAGACGGTGGGTCCACGGGAGGGTTTTTACAGGTTCGGACTTAGGCGCTCATGCTCAATACCAACATTCTTCCCACACACATGAAAATCCTCATTAACTGATTTGGATCCCGTGAGAAATCGATCCTAATACATACCTACATACAAAATATATTAAATGCGCTGGTTGCTTCATTCAAGATCGCGCCATGTCAAGAGAAGGTGCATTCCAGAGAATAAAATGTCCATGATATCGCCATGTTTTGTCCGCTGATGAAATTTCAGAATCAAAGGATGAAAACGTTTACTTATTTCCAGTCCAGACAGCTAGGGAAAGCCATGTAACCAATTCGATTCTCCCGTGTCTGTTTTGGGCCAATCACCTTCCATTGATTGTTTCCAGGATCTGAAGTATTTTGCCCCAAAGATTTCGATGAACTTTCCAGGATTGGAAGAATCATTTCAAAGAAAAAATTCCATGACAGGTTTTCCAGGTAAAAGCTGGGAACTCTGAAGGTGGGATGTGAAGGAAGAACATCACTACCGCAGCCACCACCACTCGGGATCATTCACAAATAAATTACCAGCAATGCTAGCCCTAATTAATAAAGTTTGAATTAGAAGATGTGTTACTGCACATGTGCAACTTTTTCAGAACTGCCATTAATTTAGGCAACAAAGGCTCGCTACTTGAATGTTGGGACCACCCTCTGACTACAAGGATGGCTTTAACGGGTAAACAGTCATAACGTCACAATGTGCATTGCAGGGGGTAAATAGGGACAAATTTATCATTCAGAAATTCAATAAATGCCCAAGTTCAAAACATCCTCCAGTAGACACAAAGAAATAAAAGATGAGAAAAAATAGTTTTCCATTAATTATTGTTAATACAATATAAGTTCTTAGGCATTATCTGCTGATAATACAATTTAGAATACTTCATTACAGCAGAAAGAAGACTATGCGGATATTCTTATAACCCTGGAGAATGCAGCTGAATTGAGTAAAGGACTGTTTATGACATGATGGAAGTTGAAAAATATGCCTATTGCCCATTAAAAAAAAAAAAAATCTCGAAGATCCCCACATCCTCTAAATAGGCAACTTTCACACACTTGAGATCATTAAAAATGTATAAAATGTTTTCGCAGACCTAACAAGTATGGGTTCTCAACACTAGTCTCACAAAACAGTGGTGTTTCTGTGAGGTATATAGATAGCTGGTTTCAGCAATCTCCAAGAATTGTATGACAGCCATGGAAACCTTTGACAGGACTCAACTGTTCCTGTCTGGGAGACTGATTATTGTAAATTGATATTCAACAGGTGTGATGAAATCATTCAATGGAGAGTTTTTAAAGAGGCACGAACCTTTCCGAAAATTGCAAGATGGAGCCAACAAGACAACCAAGTAGGGAATGAAAAAAACCATGCACTGGGCAGCATATCTGCAGGGATGCAATTGCCAAATTATCAATTGAGGATGTAGTAATTGAAATTGAAGGTGTATTGCACACTATTAGTCTATAAGGATCTTGTGGCTCCATTGTTGGCACCACAGGCCTACCCCCGTATCAGTAGCTTGATCATTTGGTGCAGCTCTTCCGGCAATTTTCATCTCTATCGGCTTCCTCTGTTAATGTCAGGATTATTCATTCTCGTCCATGCTTCTCTGCTTCCCGGTCATCTACCTCTGTGAAGGGGAAATGGGTTGTTCAGTATGAGGGTTGAAAGAAGAAAACGCAATTATGACCAGATGGTTGGGCAATAAACAAGTGGCTGATGACATGGCTATTCACACCTGTTCCACGATCAGTGGTAATCTTGTTAAGTATTCGTTTGTTCCAACATCCGCTCGGTAGGTTAGAAGACAGAGGATTTGTTCGTTAGCTAAATATGTCCAGTCGATCGTTGCGCTCATCATCCAGGTAAAATTCAAGAGGCAGAGACCAAAAGAGCAAGACTGGTGACAGGGCCTTTTTGGTATGTGCACTCAATGTTGGGAAGTGCACTATCAGGTTCTGTGCGTCCTGTTTGTGTCAGACTCGCAGCTTTTAAAGTACAATGGTCATGTTAACAAGACTGCTGCATTTTGGTGTCTTATAACTAGTATATTTGAGAAATACCCAAACCGCGGAGATATTTCAGATGATTCAAATTGTTTAGGGAGGACAATTCTGCTGAGAGGAACCGGACCCTGGTAATACAAGAGTCAGTCCAATACTGTATTTTACACCTGAGTGACAAAAAGAACTAACGAAATGGGATCTGATTGACAACCTGTTCACAAATCTGTGCAAGAGATATGAAAGAATATATTATTAATTGCCATTTATAAATATAATTAATTAGTCGACTATAATAGTGCAAAAATATCAGCAATTGGCGGTAAAGACGATAGGCAACGTTGAATGGTTACTCTTGTGACTTCATCAGTTAGGGTTAAATTCTTAAAGAAGAATAATCAAACAAGTGGGAACATGCCAGGATCCCCAAATTAGGCGTGGGTTTCGGAACATTTTTCGAACATGTCGAGTATTTCACCTGGGCCAGTTTAAAGATGATCTGGTATTGACCCATTGTAACTCTAAAACAGCGTTAAATCGCGATTATTTTCGAACTGCCTTCGATGTTCGAAAATTGTAAGTATTTCCCAATCGTTACATTTTCATGGCTCCTAGATTTGTTTTCCTATTACAGTCTAAATCGAATTTTTTCACCACTTACGAGTGTTTGTGGTGTGGTATTAGGGCTAATATTTCTCTACTGAGGTTTATGATTTTAACATGTGCATTGTGGGAATTGTATCTATATCTGTAAAGCGCTTCGAACAGCTCTGCTGATAACACACTATATTAATACTAATTTATATTCTATATAATAACTACGGGATGTGAGAACATCATAGAGGTTACTTATATATAGTTGCTAGGCTATATCGTAAAGTACCAAACAGCCGTGCCGCAAAAAAAAGGGAGTGAAAAACTCAAACAAATTAACAACACTTCTCAAAATGTCAACGTTCCTAATCGTGATGGACTCTACCAAAAAACTTTGGGGGGACAAAAAACAGTCCGAAGTCTGGTCTCTAAATAGAAAAAGTTAAGTTTGCGGAGAACAGAATCCTATGATCTCGCTTGTTGGAGTTTCGGTGGCAGTAGTGTGAAATGGCCAAGGTGGCCACAAGGGCGTGACATTATGCCAGATAAGCTAGCTGGTATCGGTGGCATCATACTTCAAAGGTGTGGCCAAAAGGAAGCGCAATGCGAAATCAAGTTCAGCATCAAAATCATAGGGACTGAATGCTTACCGTATATTGGAAATTGTGTGTGACTGAATTGTGAATAAAATGCAAAGTTAGACATATCATCGACACTATATTACCACCGCTCCAGCACTTTGGAGCCTTTGTGATAAGAAGTTATCGTAACAGTTCAGGACTATGTCACTGCTCTTATCAGGGTTCCTGGAGATCTGGGCAATAAAACTTTCATGACTTCTTTAATGACCGAAATAAAGGATTTCCATGCCCTTCCTATGCATCTCACACGAATTCTCCAACTGAACTTTCCAAAAAAGAGAGACCAAAAGCAACACAGCAAACAGCTGCTGAGGAAAGTGACAACTATCAAAATTTTAATGACTTTTCCATGACTCGAACAACATTTTACTGAATTTCAAAACTTATACAGGCATGGATTTTCATGATGAATCAATGACTTTTCCAGGTTTTCCATGACCATGGAACCCTGTCTCATCAAACTGAAACAATGATTGGTTTGAATATTTACAAGGGGGGTTAATGATCGGTGAATTCTTACATTTTCTGAAGACGACTGTCTCACCCCAGAATCTCTGTTTTTGACTGCTTCCTTGAATCCATGCTCCATCGCATAACTTCTGGAAGGCCACGCCCTCAGGGGAGTGCCTGGACATGCAGGAACAATGATGGACAGTCGTGAGCTTGGAAGAGGCCCAGCTGTCTGAGACTAATTGTGAATAATAATTGTACCTGAAAGACGTTGCACGGCATGTCGAGTATGACTCGATTCATTATAACCTGGGGCTTGCCAATCTGCTACCTGGTGGTTCCCCTTCAGGAGAGAGTAGTGGACGATGGTGAGTATGCCTGTAGTAGTTTTATGTAGGTGTGAAATGATAACTCAGCGCCTCACGGGATGGATCAAGCTTCTACTTGGTATGCGTGGGGCCCCACAATGAGTACATTAAAACTTTGTTCAGGAGCCAAGTTTCAATAGTCATTGAGGTCAACAAAGATCAACACAACCCCAAGCTACCCTGAAAAATCCACACATTACGTGAAGACCATTGCAACGGCTAGTACATCCACCTATGAAAAACAGCCGGTGACTGCCAAAATAGTCAGACCACAGAATGTTTGAGTTGCTATTCGTCACTGGTACCAGTCCGCGATTCTTCTGTCTAAAGTTATGTCCTTAAATTAGTGCGTAACTAATCGTAACCACGTACTTACTTCTGGACATATACTGGAACTCACCTGATTAATAACTTGTTTTGGAAAAAAGAGTTGATTGAAGGACGGTTTTGATTCGGTCAGCGGCTTCTGGACAGCTCACTTATCACTTGTCACTGGAACTGCCTTGAAAAAGATATTGTTCAAATATATCGTGGATGGCAAAATGCATTATCGAATAGCCAAAGAGTTTATCGGCAATCTCCATTGACTTTACTAAGACCAAACAAGGATTGATCTCACGTTGGGGGAGATTAGCTTGTTCTCATGTCACTGCCAAATGGAGATCCTTGCAATTAGCATAACAACTTTTCGTTTTGATACATAGTCAGATTGAACCAAAACGGTGCACACGGGTCTTGTGATGCAACACGATTTGCCACCATGACAAGGCCACGCCCCAATTTGTTTATAATTATCACAAAGTTTTGAGGGTTGATTTGACTTCAAGGAAACTTAATGAATGTACGCAGACTCATCTCAACAAAGGTGTGCTGGGCCTATTCCATTGTAAATACTGCCCCCCCAAATGAATTCATCAACCAAGCTATATTTCTACAATCAGAAAAATTCCAGTGACCTCAAATACCTTTTTGGGGGGGTTTGTTGTGCATTTTTCAGATCAAATGCAGCCCAATCGTCACCCTAACTTCGTTACAATCCAACAAAGTATGTAAAATGCATGAAAAAGCCAAAATATGATCTGTCGGATTATGGCTTGCCTTGATCTCCATAACGTCGGCTCAAGATATCATCTGCATCTACTGTGCCCCAGACATGATGCCAAAGGGATCCATCAAATTTTTTGTGTAAGGACAGTTCCGGTTAATTGGGACAAGAAATCGCAGAGTTACGCACACACACCTAAAGGTTCCGTGGTGGGTACAAACTGAAACCATAAATGTCTCCTTGAACAAAGTTCAGGCGAGACAAAAAGGCCATTCCCAGCTGCAAAAGGTGTCATCATTTTTATTCTCAGGCATCCATGGATGAAATTTTTGAGGCCCAGAGGAACTTCAGGATCTAATTTCCTCTATCCACCCCCTTCTTCACCCCCCCCCCCCTCACGTGGGTTCTCCCATGATATACATCAGGTCATTTCACTAATTTGGTCAATATTTATATCGGGTCGTAACCGACCGTATGCTTAGTAAATGAAACTCATCAAGGGCGATCAGAGGGGGTTCCGTGGGGCCAGAAAGGCTTTGAACTACATGATATTTATGTATTACCCTATGAAGTATATTTTCCTGATGAACATGTCTGTGAACTGTTCTCCAAGTTCTGGCAACCAACTCAGTACTAATGTGACTGATAACTTCCATAGGCCTCCTACATACAAATTACCACAACCAATCCCAACACTCCTACAGATCTGACTCCTCCCCCCCCCCCCCCCTCTCTCCGCTACTTTTGTTCACTCTAGTGATTTACTTTAAACCAAGCTTGAGCTGCACTGCTGCAGGCAGTGGACAAACAGTGGACAACCCTGCTGCTGGACACAAGTGAGCTGGCAACGAACCAACCCTATACTGTGCAAGGCCTAGCAAGGGAGGGTAGGTAAATCTGGACACAGGCCTCCATCAGCTGCTACATTTACAGCCTGGGTGTAATTGACAGGGTCGGAGCTTGAATGTGTCATATCCCTCCCCCCCCCCCCCCCCCGTTAGGCAGGGCAGAATGCAGTTTTACAGGGCAAAAACTGACTGATCAGGCAAAAACAGCTGACATGAAGTGTCACAACCAAAGGGGCGCAAACCATTTGGCTTACCCTCCTGCTACAACGTTGGCGAATAATTCACAACCAGGGATTGGGAATCAATTGTCAATTTCACTAGCAAAGTGCTAGGCTAATCCAGTCAAATTTTGCCAAGACACTGACTACGACTGACTCGCTTGAATAGGCTAGCAGGCTACACCACATCCGCATAGTGCAGACCCAGCCAAGTAGACGAGCCTCACAAAAAAAGGCACAAACAACTTATCAGAAAAGTTTGGTCATCTGACTACACGAATGCAATCACGTGACAATATGTATACAGGCTAACACGTGACATGCAGCAAAAGAAAGGTGGCATTATTTGAGATTCTGTCACAAAAATGTTTGCAGGGCAAAAACCACCATGATATTTGTTATTCAAACTCAAGTGCTTTTCAACTGCTTGTTTCTGTCTATACTCAGTGAATGTTTGAGTTTTAAACTACTTCCTGTTGATTCAAGATGGCATAATTCATTGAAAGACAGAAATCTTACCATTCAAGCGTTCGGGTCTGTTCAATGTTATGTGTGCCACTTTATCTTTGACATGGTAGAGAAGAGTATCATAGGTCTCATCAGTGGACCTGGCAGTGAAGAGGTCTGATCCATGTAACTGGTGTCGCAGCCTGGGCTGCTCTTACATGTCCAGTGGTGTTACCCACCTGGGTAGCCTGCGGAGAGAGAGAAGAATGATTGTGATTCATTGAATACAAACACTCGGCAATCCTATCTTTCCCATCTGCCCACCCTTGGCTTTTCTATTCACTAAATACAAATACGGCTTTTTTGGGCTATCAACCTCCGTATTCTTAACTTTGAATGAGAAAAATGTGAAAAATTCCCGGTAATTACTTCAAGACCGTTGACTAAGGACCCAGAGGGAATAGGACTGTGATATCTAACTAGTGGAATTTCGCAAGCACTCTTATGTCCTAAAAATTCCAGTTTTAGCATATCCACCTGACTCATACATGTACCAACTCATGCTCAAACAAAATTCAGTTCATTCAGATCAAAGCCATGATGTACAGCGTACTAAACACACACACACACACACACACACATGCACATGTTTACATGTTAACTAGCAAATGTTGGGTTGTAGTTATTTCTGGGAATACCTAGACGTGCAGAGAGGAAATGCTTCTGACAGGGCCGGTTTGCATTTTCCAGAGTTGTCGACTCGAGTCAATGACTTGCGACTTGAGTCAACTCGAGTCAACTGAGTCAAGCTACCGTTTTTTGACTTGTGACTTGACTTGACTGCAAGGGAACTGACTGCGACTTGACTTGCTTGCAGGAATTTAAAATGAATGGTCTTGATTTGACTTGCAGAGAAATGAATTGTGACTTGACTTGACAACCAGCTCGGCGGCCAATTGAGGAGCTAGTTCTGTACATCATAATATCATTAACAGTGAACGTATAGGGATAATCAGTCACAGAACCTTGTGATCATGAAGCGGGCCATTATGTCATCGTTGCAGGACATAGCCAGGACTAGTCGGAAAGCTCTTCAGTCTGTGACTCTGTGTCACTCTGCTATTTCCATGGCAGCGCAAAGCACAGTGACACACGTGCATTTCGTGGTCATATTTCGTCGCAGCGAGGAAATTGTATCATTGATGATTCAATGATTATTCAAGCAAACAGCAACCTTCCACTTCCATTTGAACAGCAACAGTTTCTGTTGTTTTTTTCTAACTCCTGAATGAAGGAGATTGACTGGTGTTTTTAAGTTGATAAAAAAATGTCTTTCTTGTTAATTATTATTTTCTTGGAGTTTCAATGATACAGCCAATGTGTTTGATAACTTTATACCTTGCGTCTTGCATGTGTTATGTCACTGCCCAACTTGGACATTAGTATACATTTCTTATGGGTCCACTATCTCTAGCCAGGTAATTTACCAGGGAGTTTATGAGCTTATTCATAGTTTCATTGGCGTGGATCAGAAGGGGGCTTCCGCAGGAATTTCTCTAGAATTTGACTGCAGGTGATACTGTTGTTGAACCCATAAAAACAAAAACCTGAACCGTTGTTTAGTCACAAATCACAATCTCATCATATTTGCCATTATTGGTTTATTTATTTATTTTTTATGAAATATTTATACAGCAGTCATAACTAGGACAATATGCCTACGATGCTTTACAGATATCTATATAGCGCAATATCCAGACTGCTCAGGGCGCTTCACACATACCCCGACTCATTGGAACCAGGTACGCACTCCGAACAAGCTCGCGCGTATGTGGTGCATATACAGCGCGAGGTCTCCGGCTCCTCACAGGTTCCCATGTTACACCTGGGTGGAGAAGAAGCAGGTTGAGATAATACAGGTCAAAGGTACTACAGGACCTCGAACACACAACCTCTGGATTACGAGCTGGAGCTTTGACCTGCTAGGCCACTCACGCCTCTCATGTTATATGTCATCTGAGGTAATAGAGGGATTGAAGATGGATGCTAGGATACACTGACCAGGTGAAGGTCACAGAAGGTCCTGAAATTTGCTAAAAATTAATTTGCAAATGATAAAAAATAGTTCATGCGGAAAGAAACAGTAAAAACTCGTCACTACAGTAAATGAACTACTTGGAAGAGCAAAAGGCTCACCCACTTCCAGAACATAACAATGATAAAGAGCTTGCTGAGCATTTTGGCGAGTTTTTCAGCACAAAAATTCAACGGATTTTTGCGACTCAATGCGATGTGAGGATCTATTTGTCCGTAGTATTGGCTGACAGTTCTTTCTCTAAATTAAGTAAAGCACAATAGGACATCTTTTTATTACCAGTGATTACAAACTTGTTAATCCATCACTGGAAAGTGGAGATGTCAGTAACCTTGGAAAACGTCTATTATCCCACTTCTCAAAAAAGGCCACACATGAAGTGCAGAAGTATGCCCGCGTCAAACAACACTCTGTGGTTATCTAAGGTTGTGGAGAAATGCTTCTGCATCATTGATGAGATACATGGCCTAGAATGAGCTCCTTCAATCTATATAGTGCATTACCGGGAACATAATTCCAAACAGAAACAGTTCTGGATCAAATGGCAGGACATTAATCAACATGGGGAAAAGACTGGTCACTCCTTAAAGCAGTAGACATATCAGCGGCCTTTGACCACTGTGATCATGGGGTACTGATCAAGTGCTTCAAAACATATTCAGGGTAGAGATGAACAACAGTCTATCTAGTGAGGCTAAACTGCCCTATTCAGTCCCTCAAGGCTATGTATGGCCCTGTCTTCTACAACATGTTATACAAGCATGCTCCAACTTGAGATATGTACGTACTGCTACACACATCATGGGACATGCTGACGATCACTCCTTATATGATAGTTTTCAGGCTGACTTTAGACCGGGCGAAACAGTCTTGCACATATCAAAGATACAAAACTGTCTTCGTGATTATTCAACTCTGGATGACAAGAACAAGACTGAAAATAATAATGGACAAGACTGAATGCATCATGTTCGGAACCGGGCTCAGTGAAAAGGACCACTAACAACATCATAGTAAACAATTTTGAAATCGCCCTGCAAGAAAAGATAGAGTACTTAGGTGGTAATCTTGACCAAACCTTAGACATGAAAGCTTTGTGCAAAAAAGTGCAAAATGGAGCTTTCAACTCAACACCATGCAGGAGAATTTGCAGCGTCTATAGCATTGAAAAGTTTGTTGAAGTACGAGCAGTGGCGTCAGCCCAGTGGGCCAGGGTCCCCCCAGATTTTGCAGAGGTTTCATGAAATTTTGTCAATACAAATAAAAAGGGTATTCTTGAAATCGGAAAGTAGATATATAGAGCTCAATGTTCTCAATACTCGTTGCGGTCCCCCAACACACCTCACTCCCCCCTCACCTCAACTTGAAAACATATATCGGTTAGTAATGCCATTGCTTCGAAATGTCTGTCCTGAGCTATGCACTTGATATTTGATATCAATATATACAACAACTGACCAACCTTGGGGCATTACAGCTCAAAGCGTTCTACGGCTGAGAAAATGACATCAAAAATTGTGTAAATTACACGTTGATCCTCCCTGGTACTGTAAGTTGTTATATTCCATTCATGGGAATATGTTCAAACATCCACCTAAGACCTAATTTCAAAAATTTGCCTACGCTGCACGGCAACTAATGGTACCTATTCGATTGGATGATAGAACCGCTTGAACTCGAGGGGCTAACATGAATTCAATTTAGTTTGGAAAGTCTATAGATTTCATTGATATACATGAAAATGGCCACCGGGGCTCATCGGGCATCTAAAGGACCATAAGTTGAAGGTTTCGCTACGCTTCGCGGCAAATAATGGTGCCGCACTGCTTTCATAAGATATAATGGTATCAACAGGCTGTTGGCAAAAGTGAAATTCCTTTTTTTTTTTCATTTCAATTTTTTTTTTTTGAATGAAATAATGCATCTACAAAGCCTCCCAATTTGGCATGGAGAACACTTCACTTCAATTATTTGAGCGCGGCAATAAATGTGTCGCGCAGCCACTGATTTATTTCACATATTTTCCTAGCGACTACTTTCGGGCGCTGCCACTAGGGGGGTCCGGGGGGTCATTGACCCCCCAATTTTGGAAAGGCCTCATACATTAATGATGTTTCCACACACAACAATGTTTACCCATCACCTCGTTCGGACCCCCCAAATTGCCTCTTGACCCCCCCCCCAACTTTCAGACAGACATCAACTTCCTAGCCCATCTGAAACCCATCATGGGGAACCCCGGGTTAATCCTTGGATGCATAATTATAGACGGTAAAAGAAGGAATTGCAGCCAGAAACCTATCCACTGAATATTTTCGAACATTTCCCGAATAAACAAGTGGAATTTTTTTTTGTTCAATTTCAGGGGATATTGTTTTTACTTTCATAAGGCGCGGAAAAGTGGGAAGTGTCTTTTCCTGCTATCTGACGACATTTTCATGTATGTTGCGTGCCAACCCGTGGTGGCGCTTGGCTTAGATCGTCATCATCTCTGATGGCCCCCCCAAAAAATTTATATTTGCATGACGCCCCTGCTAGCGAGTAAGTTGTTTATGCAGAACTTTGCTGAAGTTCCCCACGAATAAATTTTGGGGCTGATTGCAACAACGTATAGCCCTACCATGATGTACCTGGTGTTAGGGAATGGTGGTGGGGTAAATGGATTTATAGCAACATGGGAAACTCTTTCCATAGGGGCACTTCACTTTGTGGTAGCATCAATGGAGCAAGCTATAAAATCACAATATTCCATTCATATGTGGGTGTATTGCCACCAAATTCTCATAGCTTGTTCTTGTTATTTACTTCACATGGAAAATTCTACTTTACTGATTCAAATCCGATTTTCTTACTCAAATCAAGAATTTTTGGGTTTTTACCCGATATGCGTTCCATGGAGCCTATCTTCCTGCTTATCATGGTATGCTGGCTTACGGATATCGGAAAAATGTGCCCCCTTTTTGAGATAGAAAAATCAAATTTCAATCAAATTTCTGTGATTTTTTATAGAACTAAACGTTCCAGAACAAACCATCGTGATTTTGTGGCGAACACCCACAAATGAGTGAAATATCATGATTTTTCTGGCTTGCTCCATTGAATGTAAACAAGGGCACTATGAATGAGTTCGTCACGTTGCCTATTGAGGGTTGGGGGTTAGGCCTACGTAGGTTTAACAGTTGGTAACGATAAGATGTGGGATTGTACTGTAGCCTGAAGGCCTATGCATCAGTTATGCGACCATTTCAGCGAAACTTGAGAAAAGAAGCTGTCATTGTTGATTCCACTATTATCTCGGCCCACTCACTAACCAAGACATTCAGAAATCGTGTAGCCCTGAACATCTTGTTTGATTGCCGATGCATGTTCCGTCGACAGTTCAGCCGGTGCCTGGAGTCCCTAATTTTCCACGATTTTTCATCTCATGCCCATTGCCCAATAGGTGGTAGTTTTTTCCTCGGAATATTGTGGAACAAGGTTGATGGAATGCATCTAGTCAAACAAAATTTTGAATCAAGTGCCATTCTCCACTAGAATCATAAGAAATGAGAACTGATCACCGGACATTTACGAAGACAGCAGTTGTAGCTCATTTTGAACGTGAGCTCTCTTATCATATTCACCAATTATTGTAATTAAACCTTGCTAGTTATCTCCCATCTTCCATGAGAATAAAATCAGTTGATCGGATAGCTCCATGTGTCTGACCCACAGATTCAGTTATATTCCCACTTCTATGGAACGCCGAATGCGCAAAAATTATGCTGGCTTTACTCGTTCTGATACGTGAATCTTAAGCGGAATAACGACCTAGAAGTCATTATTCCACCTATCTTCCAAGGCACTAATGAGAAAATTGCTCGTTTTATCGCCAATAAAACGTGTCGACGAAAAAATAGCGCCATTTGCCGCCAAAATTCAAGGCAAGTCATGTTTTTTACCCGTCAGTTTTCTGTGCCGTAATAATGAGTTCCTTAGTCATTATTGCACCGTCTCATTCCGTAATACGACTTCTTTTCTCATATTCGCTATTTTTAAGGGCATAATAATGACTTAGTTGCTCTCTTTATCCGCCTATCCCCGTTCATCAGAAGCTAGCTGTCCTTAGTCCTCCTTTCTCAATTCATAATAATGACTTATTTTTCTCGTTATTCTGCCTATTCCGATTCATAAAAATGACTTAATATTATTCCGCCCTTCTCGATCTATAATAATGACTCGAGTACTCATTATGTGGCCTGGAACGTAGAGCAAAAGAGTTCTAGGTCGTTATTCCGCTTACGCGTGTCAGAAGAAGTGAGAGCTGCATAATGACTAGAAGTAAGTCCTTATTGCACGTACAATTGGTGGCGCTCTTCCAAAAATTAAAGCGCTCTCCCGGAATGAAAGAGGAGGGTAAAGAGAATTTTTTTCAATGCTCAATTTTCGTTGAAAACCCGAGTATGCTTCCTGGAGAACCCAGTTTCCCTCCAAGATTCCTCTCCATGCATGGGCTCACAGGTGGAGGACGGGGGATATGCCCCCCACTTCTGAAAGTGTGGGGATTTTTTCATATCGTTTGTTCCCCCCCCCCCCCCTTTCCGGACCGAAATAAAAAAATAATAAGCACATGCCCGATTTTATATCACTCTAAACTGAGTCAATTTTTGTCTAACCAAACAATAATCATTGGAAATCTGTCTTGAGTTCACTAATTCCTGGCGGCTGACCTCAGGTGAAGACCTGGACCCGACTAGGGCCGAAGCCGAAGGTTTACCCATGTTTCATACGAGTTCTCGCATTTTAAATCGAAAGAGCAAAAGTGCAATAATTTTTTCAAGTGTTTTTCTCGCATGGCGTTTTCGTCCAGCGTTGTAGGCTAAATATGCGATCATGCGATGTAATCCTTCAAATCATTTTGTTCACTCGAATATTTTTTCAGAAGCCGTGGGGCAATTGCCCCACCCCCCCATTTCTCTGAGATGAAACATTCGAGCGAAAAATTGTGAAAATTGTAAAGGGAAAGGCAAAGTGATTTTTTGTTTTTGTCAGACTTCCTGATAAAATGCCGACGAAAACATGCCAAAAAAAAAAAAAAAAAAAAAAAAAAAAATCTGCGCGTTCGCGCGCACGGTAGTTTCCAACTGAATGACTGACTGAAAGTTTTCGGTAAAATTTTCTCAGGGACCGTTCGGTGGACCTCGGGATTCCACGACAAACAAAGCCAGAGTAGGAAAGCGTAATAAAAAATACATGTATGATATTCGGAATAAATCATCTGTATGCACAATGACAACTTATTGGTCGCTGTCTTTACTCAAATAACACATGTAGAGGTGGCTATTGAGCTGGCAAGTTCGGCGTTCCATACATTCGGGGATATTATGTTTATGGTTTCGCCTTCGCCGTTACAACTGCCGCGTCGCACTCGTGCCTGCACCCGTGTCGCGCCCGCCGTCGCGTCCGCCTCCGAGAAGAGTTAGTGTCCGATTTTACACACAATTTTTAGTAGGTGTGAAATTTAGATGGTACGAACGTCCATTAGGTGGCCATGGAATACACTTAATTTTGCCCGGATATGAACTTGATGTTCCAATGTTTTTTTGTGTTAAAATGTCAGTCGTGAACAGTGGCGTAGGAACGAATTTTTGAGTGGGGGGGGGGGGAGGCCGAAGTTTTGTAACACGGGACAATGGGGAGGGTCTAAGGGCGTGAGTGCCCCCTCCCCTTTGGAAATTTTTTGCATTTTCAGAGAGGTCTAGATGCAATTTGTTGAAATATAGCCACACTCATACACCCTTTCCATTTGGGGAAAAAAATCACATTTCCACTTAGTGATCCACATTTTTCTGTTACCAAAATGGGGGACGAAAACCATGGCCTTGAGGTTGGTTCGCCAATAACACTTCTGCCTAATTGCTAATCTGTTTACAGTTTTTTCCATGACCCAGTTGAAATAGTGCTATGATAGTACGTTGTCACAGTCACCAAGCACCTATAAAATCGCTGGGACTAACTACTCACTATATGTAGGGGTTGCTGGTGATTACCTAAAATCGCTTGATTATAAAGCCTTGATTAAGTTTCATGTTGTGAAATGGAGGAAGATCTGAATTACTCACAAGAGTAATTGGCAGCAGCTACTCCAATGCCGATTGGACTCAACTTCCTCGCAGGTGCCTTGACACCTGTAAGAGAGAAGCAATGAAAGTGAAGCACCTTGCCCAAGGGCAATACGGAAAAGCTGATCGGTTGGTGGGATTCAAACTTATGTTCTCGCAATTGGCGGCTGGAGCTCTACCGATTGAGTTAATCCGATCTCCGATCCAATTAAGGATTGAAGAAACATCTTTGATATATTTTGTAATTTGTAATTTCCAATCGATGTGTCCCCCCCACTTTCCAAAACGGTCGACGCCCCCTGCATCCTGCACATACCTAGTGAATAGGCGGATACGAGTGAACAAGTCAAACGCCTGTTCAACAGGCTAGCCTCCATATCCAGATATAGCCGTAATATGGAGGCTAGCTGTGAAACAGGCGTTTGACTTTGTTCACCTTGAATCAGCCTCATTCACTCATATGTGTAGAGTGACCTTTTAAGGCTTTTAATAACCAAACGGTGATTTGCCTGAACAAACCCCTGTGCGGCTTCGTTTCTGGCTCCGCTGTCGAGCTGAATCATGGGCGGACTAGTGGCGGTGCGACGTCAACGAGGATTGCGCACTCGGGATTATTCGCGGATCTTCGCTCGTTTTTCCAAAAATCACGGAACACTGCAATGCTGCTGGAGATTACTACTCTATTGATCTGATTGGAATTGTTTGGACACCTCCAACCTAGTTCCGGGGCATACGTTAGATGATATTTCTTTTTCAATTCCTCATTTGAAGGATTCTATTTTTATCTGAACGTCTGCGGCGATACTAAACAAGCTCGCAATACGCCTGCGCAATAGCCGAAACAGTGGCTTCGTTCAATTTTCGGCTTCAAATGCACCATTCTTCGATAAATTCTCATTTTCGGTGATGTAAAAGGTTATTGAGAGTCTTCTGTAATATTCATGACCTAATAATATGGGGCGGAAGCTATTCCGGGTTTGCTCCCAACCTATTAACGCCCGTGTGCTACTGATGACTGACATCTACGTCACCTAATCGTAATGAGCAAAATCCCACGTTTTTTGGGATTTGTCAATATAACATATGATATCGTGGGATATTCGACGCCCTGGTTGTACTAAAGAGCGATAGCCCCTCTATTTTTGGAACGGGTTATTACAGTCGGAGAATTGATCAAAGCCATTAGCCATGCACGTTGGAGATGTCCATGTAAAAATGAAGGGCTCATAAGAGTTTGGAATGAATTGTGTACGATATTGATATTACCGTAACGGTTCGGGTCTCGGGAAACCGAGTTATGCAGACTTGATTTCGGAATCATTTCATTGATTCGTCAGTGAACGGTTATGATGGAAATTGGGAACAGTGTCCAGGGTCGTTTCTCTAAGTCTAAAGTGTCACAAATAATAGCAAAGTTTGATTAGCTGGTACCCTTATTTCGAGGAAAAAAAACATAAGAGCGGAGCAACACGTGCATGCCACGAAATTCTTATATCGGACTGGATGCTCTTTCAGTGCTATAAATGACCGATGCAATCAGTGCAATGCGCCCTCTCACTCCAGAAAACCTCAAGGGAATTACCTTCGCACACAGTGGCATTGTATCGCAACGGCGAGATGCCGACTTGTGCGTCCACCAACTTCACTTTACAATAGGTATGTGAAAGGGATGTTGGAGAACTCTCAATCTGTAAATATCAATTCTGAGCCCCCACTCCCTTTCCCCATTGTTAACGGGGATGAGAAGGGCGATGAGGATATAGGCTCATGCAGTAGTTCACACGACGAGTCAAGTTCGGTGACAGAGCTCTACTTCGGCAATATGGAAGAAGTGCCCTATGACGTATAACTGGGAGCTAGTCATCACACCGAGACCCCATTCCCCAGGTTTATCAATATCGAACAGTTGTGTCAGGGCGTCTAGCTCTCACGACACGACAAAGGGTTCTCCATCTACAAGCCCCCCCCCCCCCCCCTCCTACAAGAGTTTCAAACGGAAACCAAGAATACTTATATCCCAGTGTAGAGTCATGTTTCGGGTGAGGTCGGGTGAAGGAGCTGCAGTAGAGCCGCGGAGGCAGGTAGGAAAGGAAATGGTGGTATTCAATTTTCCAAACGCACAAAGAAATTCAATGGGCCACTGACTCACTCATGGAAGGCACTCGCCGTGATCAGGCAGGCGATCAGACACTCACAGACTTTAAACCAAGTGGTTGGTTCAATAAGTAGAGATTGGCTCTCCCTCAGGACGCCGTGGTGAGAATCCCAGTCAGGTCATATAAAAAACTCAGCAACTTGGTACCTGCGTCTTCTCGCTGTCGCCATGAAGCACAAGGGTTCAAGTTTGTGATGAGCGCTGACCAAATCTATATTATTAATTAGACACTAGTAAGCATGAGCCTCCGACAGAGCATCCCCAGATTTTCAAGAAAGGGTGGTAGCCTGGTAGCTAGGCCTTGAGCGATATATCGCAAATACATTAGAGGGCGTTTTCGAGCAAATCCGTTAGAACGTAGGCGTGCCCACTATGATTTTTATCACATGCGAGACGACATGTCACGAAACTAAGGTTGGTTTACGCAAAAAAGCAAGAGAGTGGCCCGATGAAGTTACACCGCCATGGAGCTATATATTAACTGGAGAGGCAACCGCGTTGCAATATTACCGGTATGAAAGCAATTGAAAAATCCCCAGACCCGGATGACACACGATCACCGTTCATTTGCGTTAAAGCGTTTGACCATTTACGGTATGTGCTACTCTAACGGGGACAAATTGACGCAGGATTTCCCCTGGACATGGACGGACGCGCGGATTACATTTCCGTGCGGTAAATTGTTGACCTGACCCAACAACGCGGTCTGTGTACTCTGTAGGGGACATGTTCAGGTACGGCGTCTCCTGTCATTCTCAAGTACTAAATCATTTGCGACAAATATATGTTGATTTCGAGAATTACCGGTAGGTTTGTTCTGGAATGCTAAATAAATTGAATTGAAAGGTCCTTTGAGACAGTACAGTACGGTACGAATTGCTTCGTTTTGGGGAGTGGTTTACATATTGCGCAATCCTTCGGTTG
Source organism: Sclerodactyla briareus (assembly GCA_026419785.1). Taxonomy (NCBI): domain Eukaryota; kingdom Metazoa; phylum Echinodermata; class Holothuroidea; order Dendrochirotida; family Sclerodactylidae; genus Sclerodactyla; species Sclerodactyla briareus. The sequence goes on along the minus strand of JAODTK010004532.1, from coordinate 278,430 downwards.
GAGACATTGTTTCAAGTAACAGCCTATCTTCTCTAATGCGACACCAGACTTCCAGTTAATATAGGACTTCCGTGGGCATGTTCGAAGTACGTGCGACGTACATATTGAATCGTGCATGCCATGATACTGCTCATGATTCCTCCGAAAGACTGGATATCAGGACTGTGGGTAACGACGTTGCATCGCGGTAAAGTCCATTACGTCATTACAACATTGAGGAATACGTACCGTAACAGTGGAGTACCGTATACACATATACGTATGTACTAAGTACATAACGGCAATAGTACTAGCTAGCACGCGGTATTGAACAAGGAAACTACCCTCTTGGCGCTTGCTGTTTCCCGAGAAGAGTCTTCCAAATTCGATCAACTAAAATGGGCTATCATCGATTGTGCCCTAATTATTGTTTTTCGAAGGTTTAAAAAGGAGTATGATGGATGGGAAAACATAGGAGACAACTTTGAAACTCTCCGAAGCAGTCCAAAGGGCTAAAGCTGTGAGCGTCTTTGGGGATTTATTAGGTTGTATAGCTAACACAGCGATGTGCTGCATTTCTCAACACTGACTGCTGTAATGTGTGAGTCCTATGCATGTCATTGTCTTGGCTCGCATTTGGGGCCTGAGCTAGGCTATTTTAATAACGTTAGTATCGCACGTTAGGCTAGGGACCCAATCAAGGCTTTACTGCCGGTTAAGGAAAGTTAGTGTCATATGTAGAGCTGACCTATTATTATGTCAGCCTCCAATGCATGTTTTTCTTGCTAGCAAAATGAAGGGAATTGCAGGTAAGTTTTGGCAGGATGCAATTGTTGTTATTTGGTTACCATGCATTGAATTAGGCCCTCCTATTCACGGGATATTCGGTCCGTTACGTCGTGCGTGTTACGCACACGTCGCAGTGGCCTAATGCACTATTTGTACAAGGTGAAAGGGCTTAGATTGAGCTTTCACAACGTCTTATTACTCCCGTTTTTTCCGCTTGCGTGTGGCAATATTTTGCACAGGTGCAAAATAGCGATGGAATTATTTCACCTCTCATGCCGACTGTAAGAAAATGATACATAAACCTAGGCTATATGAAAAGTCCAATACGCGATGTCAAGAAGCACTGTCCCATTGACTGTGTACAGGGTTCAGCTCTTGTTTACGTCAGTAGGTGGTATTTCGCTGTCGTGACGTGCGTTTTGCGCGTATCAAGGGTGGCGCCAGCAGGGGGGGCCATGCCCCCTCCGTCGGGGAAGCCTGGCCCCCCTTCGTGGAATTTTCCCCATTTTGTCGGGGAGCCCGCGTGGATACGCTAAAATTAGCTCCGCCCCAACGAGGGCCTATTTCCCTGACAGTATAAGTATTTTCAACCTTCTTTATAGCGAAAAATTCCACTCAAAGCCTGGAATTTTCGGCGCGCCTCACAATATTGCCAGGTTCCTCACTCAAGTTTAAGATCAGCGTCATCATCCTTCCTACAGACTATACAATAGTGGCAGAGCTAGATAGGATACCACAATCTTTAAAATTAAATATCCATGTCCCCCATACATAACTACTTTTTCACACACAAAATGTTTCCATCACTGCTTCGGACCCCCCCCCACCAAAAATGCTCTTGACCCCCAACTTTTAGACGGTGGCTGCCCTTGCCTGCAACATTACAATTCTGTTGGGGAGGATGATCGTTCTGGCGTCTGCCGTCTACATGCAGTACCACTGTTTGGGATTGTGTTAAGTGGTGTGCTCTCACCACCAAGCCTGTTATATACAAGCAGGCAAAGACCGGGAGCTGCAAAGTGGGTAAAGTAGCTCCCGGGTATATGGTTTTCTGGGAGAACGGGAGCTATTTTCCAACAAGGAGCAACTACCGAAAATAATGAAATAGCATACCTGGATGCCACTCCTCAACAAGACTCCATGAAGTTGAGAAGAGAATGGCAAAGCTGGGATAGGAAGTCTAATGACCCTTGAGGATCCCGCATGACATCGATCTGCTCTTGAAAATGTTGACCTGATACCTCAACAACAATATCATCAAGTGAAGAAAAGTAGGGTCGATAATATCAATCACTCACACCAGGCAACACTAGCAAGTAATAAATATTGTTATTGATAGGTTTATTGCCAATAGGCTGTGCCGGCGGTCAATTTTTTGAAGGAATGGCGAGGTTTTTTATCGTGATGGCGATAACCTCACTGAATTTCATGATCCTGTTGTTTATCAAATCGGGATAGTTCTCTTCGATTTGATAACAAATTTTCAACATTGAAAGGAATATTTAGCAACAATTATCCTAGTCTCTGCAAAAAATTGTGACGATATAGCTTACAAACGCGTTAGTAAATTCCAATAATCGTACCATGAAAATATAGTAAATAAACCAATCGTCTGTTTCTGTTTTCAGCCAAAATAACATGTCAAACACAGGTGCGGTCACATCAGGTCCGTGTACTACTAGCGCACTTTGCTAATAACGGTCAAGTAATATACACGGTTTGCCAAATTTCTCTCCGTAAAAAAATGCAAAACGTTTTTGGAATCGCCGTAACTGTGCGCAAAATGACATATTTAAAGAGAGGAAAAGTTTTCTTTCGAACCATATATTATGTACATGTTTGTATAATGTATCAGATCTAATACTATAAAAAAAACTTTTTTTTGGGAAAAAAAAAGTTTCAAAAAAGTTTTGATACATGACGGTTATAAGGAACAAGCCCAGTATTGTGTCGGTCTGCCCAGTTGTTGAGAACATTCAAGACGGCCATGTCCGCGTGGCGTGATCATTCCCGTTAATTCAAGTATTGTGGGACCAACTGCCCAACGTTAGTTACGTGGTTGATTTCATTACAGAAGTATTCCATTTCAAAAAAAAAAAATTCTCTTACATTAACACTGGGAGCGGAAAATTGATGACGCACAAAAAGCTTGCATGGGATTCCCCTCACCAGCCTGAAGATATCGCCAGATCAAATCAATTAAAATTGCTGTAAATATTCTCCGAAATTTGAGGCAAACTAAACAACTGTATTTTCTATCACTCACATGGGAATTTTCTGCAAGATATACATCAACTTTCAGCGACATCGACGCGATCGATGTTCGGCAGTGAGCGCGAGGGGGTGTCATTGGTTCAGTTCAAACATGGGATGAATTTAAGTGCTTGATCAGTGGCAGTAAAATTTGGGCAAACAGTGGGTACCAAAACCGATACCAGTTCCGCGAAATAGAGGCTTTTCAAATACAGACCTGCAAATACGTGGTAATTGCATTGCGTATGTAAGATTGTGGGCGCGGGCTTGTAGCGTAAAACAGATATATTTTATTCCACTGCTCTGAAACACTTGTAAAAGGAAGACAATTTGAACACTGGAAAAGTGATTTAAGAAGATATTTTTTATATACTTGCAAAAGAGCAAGGAGGGAGGTATACAAGGAGAGCTTACACAGCTGTGGTGATACACGCGTGTGTTGTAAAGTATAAACAAGTAAAAATAACGAGTCCTGATGTTTTTTTAGACATGCGTGAATACGGTACAGCACCCGATACCGGTGCCATGGCATCGGCCCGCAGCCGGGTGCTGAATGCTGAATGCTGAATATCACTACACCCGGCGGTAGCCAATTCCGTCGGAGCGGGCGCGAAACATTGGGAACCGGGACCCGGTTAAAAATCGCCCGGCGCCCGCTTAATATAAGCCTTGTATACCACGCAAATACTGCAAATATGCCAAGCATTTCCGCATATGCAGTTATCGGGAGTACCCGACCCTATTCACTGAGAGTGCCCGATGAGAGGGATGCTACTGAGAGTAAATATTGCCCTCACATGTGCATTTTAATTTTCAGTGTTTTATTCTTAAGAAGGTGAAAAAATGAAAACATGGAAAAATGGCAGGTTCTTACCTAGGGGGTAGGGGAGGCTCGTCGGGGAACCTGGACCCCTCGTCTGGGGACTCGTACCCCCCGTTGGGGAAATCCTGGCGCCACTACTGGCGCGTATCTCGGATCAGTGAATTGGACTTGGTTGTGGAAGGCATGAACCATTGTCAAAAAGGAGAGGCGAGAAGACACCTGAAGAAATCATTTCAAAACCGTTATTTACTGGTTTCCAAAGTACAAAAACTATTATGATATGTGTGTCCCAGAATCACAAATCAATTTTTTAGGACAGTTTCAAGGGAGCAATTGCATGCGTTTAGGGATGACACTACGACCACATATGAATAAAAAGAGTGGTGGAACTTTCCGTACCATTCAACACACTAACTTACTCTAGTGAAGTTTGGTCAGAGTGCATCGTAATAAATCGTAGGCCTTCCGCCTAGGTATGGTGTCAGAAGAAATTTAAAAACTGTAGCACACTTCCCATTGAACGGGATGAATCCATCACCTCATGCCTCAAACTTCTCCCTCTGATTACACAGCCCTCTATAAAACCTTCAAAAACATTATTTCAAGAATATTCCAATCAACTACAATGTTAAAATTTCATTAGTATAAAGTTGATATAGCCTAATTTTGACTGTAATAATTAGGGAAAAACACTACCTGTTTTTTCCAGCCTGTCTTTTTGTCCTTCAAAAAAAGCCCCGCAGAAGACGGGCTGGGCCGGCTACTCTTTGACCCACACGGGGGCACTTTTTCAAATTTGCAGATGTCATGCAAAAAATGAACCCTGAAGGTACGGAAAGCAATCGCCCTGTCGGAATCTGTCACTTTATTGGTTTGTAATAATTCCTTTGCTAGTAGAATTATCTAAAGATGAGGAAGCGTTAATAAAAATAATGCGTGCCACCACTGTGTTATGGCTATTCGTTACTAGCTTCAATATTTTCATGTTATCTAATTCTAAGACAGTAGGCCAGTGTTTACGCTATGTTTTCAAAATCCCCTCCCCGCACTACTGAACTATGCCAGGATAGTGACTAGTATTCAACCCTCTAAGGAACTTGTTACAATAATTCCTCATGGTAAGATGAAGTAAATTTATGGTTTCAAGTGTCTCTGTCGGAACGTGTCACCATAAAAAACGAATTCAGCCTTTCTCTCCAGAGAAAAGTCACCCTGAAAACTTGAATTTGCATGCTCTGTATTCAACCCACAGTACTAGTTATTCAACTTTGAAATCTAGTATTCGACCAATTTCACCCCACTATTATCATTTAGTAGCTAGTACAGTTCAGATGAAGTGAATAAAACAAAATTCCAGTATCTGCAACAAACTTCAGGCAGGGCAGGAAAAACTAATTCATTAGAAGCAATTTTGTCGTTAGCAGTCAGTAGAGCAAGCCAGAAAATTCAAATATTTCACTCATTTGTGGGCGTTTTGCCACCTACTGACAGTATGTTATACTTGGCATTCTTTTGAATTTTCAAAGAAATTCCAATAGAGTATTTACATGTTTTTTTCAAAAACAAATGAAAAGCCCAGTGGCTGTAACAACAAAGTGCCTCTATCAAATGACTTCGGCATGTTACCTATACTGGTTTAGCCTTAGTGTTTCACATTTTGGTTTTTGTAGTCTAGTCCGATTAGGCATTTAGACTACACAGAGTGTACACACATTTCAAGGAGCATTGAGAGCAATCACGCTGGGGAATGACAAAATATCTCCAGGGGGATGATACGGAATCGGGAGATCCAGACACCGTTATCTCTCTCGTCCTGTAACTTGTTTACAGATTGCTGCAATGGAGAAATGTTCTGGCAGAAACCGAATACTAGATTCTCCTGGCTCAGGAGCGAATTGTTTCACAAGCATGTAACGAGCGAGGTTCTTGCACAGTCAGTGGCCATCAAAAAATCAAAGTACACTGCTCCTGGTACATCAGAAGCAGCTGCATTTTTGGGGGGTTCGATTATCCTCTCTTTGGGACAGGACAATCAATGTTCACCAGTTAGCCATCTGTTACTTTCTTTCGAGCTAGCACTGCTGGCAGAGACTTGAATGAACTTAACAAAATAAACGCCGACCGTTTCTATTGATCCACTGTACGAGACATACATCTGTTCATTTAAGTCAAAATCATTTGTGACTAATATTTGTTCATATAGTTTGACATTAGTTGGCAGAAAATCTGGAACCATATTGCTTCGGTCATTTCAAACAGTCTTTAGCCAGCTAAAGCAGACTATATACACGAAGAGCCAATTCTAGCAATTCTTGGATGCTGACACACAGTGTGCAGGATTTCACTGGACAAATCACCAAAATGGGATTCTCAGTTGTCAATCATTTCTTCTAGAATCAGTGCTCGAAATAAGCAATCACTCGCCCGCCGGCCAAATGCTAGTGAAAATGGCCACGGCGAGTAAAACAACACTCTTCTGTAGGCCGTTTAGCGAGTTGAATATTTCCAGAATCCAATAAACATTAATACACACACTACTGCAGGGCTACTGAAAACAGGCATGCGGGCTACCAAAAGCTTCAGATGTTCTACCCGACTGGCGAGTGAAAACAAAATTGTTAAGGCAAGCCTGAGAATACACCACAAACTTGAAGATATATTGATCGAGTATTCTGGGTGAACTTCAAGTTCTCTGGATTCATTAGCCTCCTTCCAATCGAATTTGATACCAAAAAAGGAATTTATTAGGGTAAGGACTGCATGGAATTGACCCTAGATACAGGAACACCAGTAGGCTTGGGAAATTATTCATGGAGGTTTAGTTCCTATTTAATGTATCTCAATTGCTTTGCACCGATTGCTGCCAAAATCGGTGGTAGCTTTGGTGGCGTGCCTGGCACTCCATCTACACAGGCAGGACAGGAAGACAAAAAATGGCTCAGGACCCTACCCCCCCCCAAAAAATGTATCTGGACTCGATTCTGGGCTGAACAATTCTGGTGGTGTAAAGCGCCCTCTTGAGGGTGGCAACGGAGAGGCTGAGCCTCCAGTGAAGACGCCAGCAATGGGAATTATCGTAGGTTCATAACTTCGTTGTGTGATTTGCAGAAAGGAAGTATTATGCGTTCATTTGAAATTGGAATGGCCTTCTGTTGTGAATGGCCTCAAATTTCATATTCACTTCCAGCCTGAATGCATTCTGGGTATGGAGTTACTTTTGGGGGAATATATAAAATATAGTACTGGCTGGGTTATGAAGGGTAAATTGTCTTTATTATTCTTTCCATCACATAGAGCTGTTTGTTCCTTGCTCTGCTTGGGGATAGTAAGTAGAATGAACTGAACAACATGGTGGGACAAATATCCCTGTGTGGTGATGTCTTAATATTTGGCACTTGTACTCAGTAGGGCCATTTCTGTAATTCTATCAACACTTTCTAGTTATAGCCATATGAGTTTCTCTACTAGTGACATTCTCGAAATTGATGCCCCAATTATATTTTCTCTCTTACTTTCAGGCATTGGTGCCCGTGGCCCTACAGAAGTTAGAACAGTAAGTTTATTTCTAACACCCGCTATTTGATCACATTTTTATCCTCAATTGTGTCGTTGTGGGATGGAGTATAAAACAACATGTTAAAAAACAACAGCATTTACGGGTGAGCTTACCTATAAATTGGACATGCAATTGCTGCACAAACACTATTCCTGTGATCAGAAGACCTGATTCCGTCAAAATGACCATAAAAATATCAAATTGACCACAGATTACCTCAGAATGCCCCCGCTCATGTCGGGACCATCTACTGGCCCGAAGTGGAAGGATTATACCACTGGTGCAACCTCTGTGACATCCTCAAAATTTGGGGGGCAATAAGGACTTAGGTGTCCTTCTTTGTGCATCTGGTAGGTAATATTTCAATGTGTTTTTTTATTAACTACATTAATGACATAGTTTGAAAATTAGCAACCGATATTGCTGCACTGAAACCACAGTGCTATTGTATGGATTCCAGCGTGTACAATGTGCTGGTAACTGATGCTGAGGACCAACTGAGATATCGCCGTGGTCCGCTAGTCCATCTCATTTGGTACCGGTAGTTATAGCAATGAAATAAAATAGGCAACCTATTTTCTGATTTTCCATTTTCAGAGCCAATCATTCGAAAGAAGACTATTCATTCCAAACAACATGGTGGTTGGAAGTATTATATAATATCATGCCTTTCTACAGATGGAAGTGGCGAAATGCCCTCGGCTCCGTCGCAAGATATACATGGTATTGTACCATAGAGGGTGACTAGAGTGGATTACTTCTTCTTCCTAGCCCCTATAATGATAAACGGGTCAAGCACCTTTTGCACTTGTTGCAGATGTACATTTTCGTTTGGCCTTCATATGTCATTTCTTAGGGCAGATACGAAAAACCCTTGTTCAATTGAATTGTCATTTCTAGCATGGTAGCGATTTTTGGTTTTATTTCAGGCAACCTCACAATATTCCTGTAATTTTTCCTCCTCTACTTCAAATTGTAAGTGTCGATATGCAGACATGCTTGTAAAATTTCTGTTTGAAATTTCCTTAGGTTTCTCAAAGGAATGAGAACGGTTGCTAAAGGCTCTAAATGTGCCAACTCACTTGTGATAATTCTCTATGCAGCTGTTGCTTGTGTATGGTAGAACTGTTAGGTCTCAAAAATCTAGCTGCTGGTGTTTCAGAATCTGATGCATCATAAGATCTCTCCAACCTCATAATCTCATTGTTCTACTCCGTCCTCCCATTCATTGGCGGGAAAGGGTGAAAGATACAGAAGCTACAAGAGGAGTCTAAATGTAACCTACAAATTGCAACAGGTAAAAGTTCTAACAGAAATTTAATTCTCCAAATGGACGCCCACAGCTGCTGGGATGGCCTCGTACCTCATGGGTTGGTGCTCCTCACAGATACTTTGGGGAATTGAGATTGGCCTAAGCCAGCCAGGTGACAATGAGTGGGTCTTTTGGCTATCGATTGGATGTTGGAAGTCCTACTGGTTGCTGTAAACGAGGCTTTAAAGACCGATAAGAATGCCGTGGGTAGAGCATCCAACTTCCCTTGGAGGCTAGAGAGATGTCAGGGTTTTCAGTATACCCAGTTTCAATGCATGGTTGTGGGCTGTGATGACCAATAACTTGCCCTATCTTACTGCTTGTGGTGATAAAACTACTCCAGTACGCTATTGCCTGAGCCAACAGGAGTCAGTAAAGGGGAACAAACTTCAAAAAACTTGTTGGCGAAGATGCAGTGACTTGTATGTCTGTCAGTAGGGCAGAAAAGCACCAATCTCTCACTTTTTGGATGAGGCATATAAATATTTCTGAGGGTACGTGCCTCTTTCAAAAGACAAGGTTAGCTATGTGGTCTTGAAAATGGCCATCTTTTCTTTAGCAGATGGCTGTCATTTTCCAAAGAGCCGCCATCCTGCAAATGATATACATGATTTGGATGATTCCTATTGTCTAACGGTATGCTGTTCCAATGAAAAATCAGGTTTTATCTCTATGCCAGGTATGCCCACAAATCCAGCACAGAATTCTTCTGAAATATCTTCATAGTCGTTCCTTTTCCTCTTTTCAGAGAGTGGTCCGGATGGTTTAAGGCCGTGTACACTGACGGGAACACAAGAGGCTATAGAGTGAGTTTCTACTTCAGTGTCGCTCTTGATTCCAAGAATTTCCATACTTGAACACATTACAAGTGGTTGAAATCTTTTCTCGTTGGACTTGACCGAATGCGACCCTTGAAAGTGGAATATTCTTCCTGAAGATGTTGTTCTGTCTGAGAGCATGAATGCGTTTCAGGAGTCTTGGTTTATTCTTCAAAAATTGTGGACAATTCTGGAGGGATGCTGTAGCCTCAGGGTTCTTTCATGAGAATTTTGGCCTTCTGAACTAAAGGCTTGTCATGGATCAAGATCGAAAGTAATGCAGATTATGATAACATGAACTTTAGTTGACCCAGGTCAGCTGAGTCCAAGGGTGTAAGGGATTACACTAGCCACCCACATGACAATACTATATAATTTGAATACTACAGTTACAATTTCCCTGCCAAATTTGAATATTGAAACGGACAGGCATTAATGTGTATTCCAAAATATATCTTTGGTCCTTCCTTTCAGGTGATAAAGGGGAAGATCGATGCCATCCTGAACCAGGCGACCGGCGTGGACGAAGGGGTACAAAGAGGAGATGCCAATCCCCTCAGACAAAGTGGGACTCGTCATTGGCAAGGGTGGGGAGACCATTAGAAACCTACAGGGGAGAAAGGACTGTCATTCACCTCGGATGTTTCTACATAACATTCTGGTTTTAAATGCAAACAATCAGCCAGGGGGCCTACTCACTGGAGGAGCTGTACCTGTTGAAAAGAAGGCTGTGGTTAAGGACAACTTGCAGGCTGAATACAACGGAGGTTATATTGTGGAGAATGAAAAACTGTATAGGCCCAAACCACATTTCAATACGGTGTTCGTATGTGTGGTATGTGGCCTCAAAGTTTGGGCCATTAGGCGCGAGAAGAAATTGGGGAGAATCCCAATTGCGCAATAATGCATGACGTCACACATGGACAACACAAAAAATTATGTTATGTATTTGATTGTTTGATTTTGTTGAAAAGTCAAACATTTAGCAGACAAGAAGTTCTGTTGTCTTTCTCTCACTAAATTAACCTGCCAACCCACTACAGCATCTTCTCCCATAGACTAAATTGCTTTTCGAAGTGAACTGGATGTTGAATTTCAATAGAGAACAAAGAAGTTTTGAGGGGTGTGCAGGATGACAGTATATTGCAGGCCTGGGATGCTTTCGATCTTGCGAAATACACATGCTTCACAATACAATCTTCAAATGACTATAACTCCGTAACGGAGAGTCCTATGAACTTCGGTTTGTTTGAAATACGACATTCAGTTTGTCATCCAGATAGATATTAGCCTGTAATAAATCTCCTTGAGTTTGTGCTTTAATGCTAATTTAGTCACAGGGGATTTCAAAGTTAATTTGGTGTGCTGTTCATCGAATGGGAAAGGTTCCCGCAGTGCCTTCAGGCTTCCGGTTCATGTCTATGGTATGGGTAGCACAGCACGGTAAAGAGAAAAGTGTCATATCCTCTGGTGGGCTTATTTTTTTTTTTTTTTTTTTTTTTTTTTTCCTCCACTGCAACTGACCATGTTTGCCACAAACACACTACCTGTGCTGTGCTGATGTGTTATAGGCTGGTGTGCTCATGCTTGATGCTATCGAGTGGATAATTGTAGCAAAGGCGAATCTATGCGAGGGGGCGTAAGTTCTAGGTTTTGGTCTCAGGCCTTCCACCGCGCGGAGAAAAACTTATGCAATTAGTATAACTTTTAATGCGTTATCGGATGATCTGAAACTGGGTACAACATGTCGGCCCTTAGTGGCAGTGGAAGCCTATCTGATTCGGAACCCAAGTGGGGTCTCATTGCATCTCTGCTGCCCTCTAGTTAGCAGGTTTTACACAAACATACCAAATTTACACAAAACTTGGTGAGTGCCTGAGTGGGGTTGAGAAGTTGGTTCCGCATTACATGATGTTGATTTCAAGGTTACCAGAGGTCAAATTTTGTGTTTTTTTGTGTGCAATTTTTAACTACATCGGATTTGAAAAAGCTCGGACATAATTTAATGTGCTCTTCTCCTCTGAGAGTCCTCGAAGCAAAGCCGTTCCTGCAGGGATATACGCATCAGCGGTTTTCCCACTGCACTGTCTAGTTTGTGTTAATGGGGACCTTGAGTGAAGTATTGTTCGACAAATCAAATCAAAAAAAAAAATCGTCAAATTTCATTGCGTGTATTTGATATGGGGGAACATGACAGTATCCATGATCCAGGGGTTTCGACGAAAGCCATCATTTGCCCGTGGATGTCACGGCTGGATCCTTTGATCAATGAACCTGAAATTTATTTGAGATGAGTAATACCAACTGTTGGCGAACTGAGCTATTTACATCCCTTGATAAATTTGGTTTTGTTCTCTTAGACCAAGCTTGGTGTCCGTATGGCGATGATTCAGGATGGTACAGAGATCACAGGAGTGTCCAAGCCCCTGAGGATAAGTGGGGAAATATCAAAAGTGAAGGGTAAGTGCCCAAACCCAAGACTGTATGGTCCTCCAGCTATGTGTTGGTACTATTATGGGATTCATTGTGCTCCCTCCTTTCAATTTCGCAATTTTTAAATCTTGAAGATGAACGGTTTGTAGCCGAAGAATGAACAAAATCTAGGGGGTCAGGGAATAGTTCGATTTGTATAATGTTGATGGAACTTTTGGGCAAGAGAGGATTAGAATGGGGTTAGTTTGCGTCATTTGGAGATGGCGGTGGGGAGGGGGCGAGGGGAGGATCGTTGATAGAAAAACAGAATTACAAAGTCTTAGATGATCAATGTTATGATAGGTGTGTGATGTCCTGGTTGTCGAATGGGAATGGGACTTGCCAGTGATGATTCAATGCTTCTGCTCTGACATGTGGGGCATGGAAGCAAATGCACTGCTAAAGAAAGCTGTGTTCAAATCCTCTGGTTGGTGGTATTTCAGATTGCAACCAGCCATGCTTGCCAAAGACAGGGTCTATAAGAGATGCTTGTGATGTGCGCATCAGTTACACTGGGGTCTGCTGATTTTGTCAGGTTATGAAAAGGGGCACCTCGTCAGGTAGCAACAGGCTAATAGCGACAGTGACGTTCACATGACCTGATGAAAAAATTGTCTGCGTTTTGCAGTAGGATAATGAATACGGTATTTCGCCACACTGTGGGCCAATGTTATTTGGTCCCAGATACGAAGAGAATGATCATTGTCATGACACCATATGAATGGCACCATACATTATTCACAGGTGTACGAGGAAACAAGGACTCTTTGATTTTCATCCCAATGTGAATGAAAAGAGTACCAGAAGTTGCGTCATGACCTTCTTTCCTGTAATGCAGTTTTTGGATAAATGCATGGCGAAAAATTTACATGTCTTGGTACACAAGTTTGCATGATGGACATCACCCAAGTTTTAAGGGGGATGACCTGTAGTGCATCTGAAAAATGAGAGGATGGAGAATTCCGAACCATAGTATATTTTTTCCTGTTTCCACAGGCCGCTGTACAAGCAGTAAGTAAAGGAGCTTATTTTCAGCGAGGGCCCGGTGAGTGTTTGTTATAGTTGATCCAGTCATGGTCTTGTAAAAACAGGTTGTCATTAGGAAGGGCATCCAGTCTGGAAAAACACTGCTCCAAAAATCCTACGAGATGGCAGCAAGTATGTTATCGGGCACTTGCTGTCAGAGTAAGGTGAATCTGGCACCCTCGTGGTCGGGGACAACACCGGATTGAAACTAATGATGATGATAGAATGAGCGCATGTGTATTTGACACTGTGTGTGTGAGTTTGACACACATGATAGATAAGTTCTGAAAATAAATATGATGTTAGTGGTAAAAAAAATTCAAAGTGCCCCATACTAGACCATAGTAATTAGTAATGCCCAGTCATATTAAAATGTCTGTAGATTTTCTTTGTATGAGAATTCGCAAAGAAACATACCATTCCTCTCTTATTTTCTAGGGTGCCGGTGTTAAAGAGGTAAGGATTATATTCAAGCTGTAATCAATTGAATTTAAATTTGGTCCAGCGTTAGCACTTAGCACCCATGAAACAGCGGGGCTGGAAGTTAACCGGAGACCAACGAAGGAATTGTCATGGCTGTCAGATTTGGGGCTATGGCCGTATGCCCGAAAACATGCCTTCTTTCAAGGCTTTTTGGTCTCCAGTCCCCATCCAAAATAGCACATGAACAACAATACAGTAAAATTCTCTCTTTTTGGCAATATTACTTAGTGTCCTGGCAGTAATAATGAGGTGCCCCTTGGAAAGAATGGCAATGCCTTATAAAACCTTATTCCAGCCCTGAAACCTAACAACTTCACAATTGGTCTAGTATGTAGTAGTTAGACACTACTGTACATTATGGAGTGGGTTTCAATCACTATGATCTGACTGGAGTGGAAAGAATATCGTCTATTTGACGTTTGAAATGCTGGTGACGCAAGGCGAGATGATCCACAAACGAGCAGGATTGCTCGGAGCTTGGCAGTCGGTTTTGAACACTATAGGCCGTATACAGGCTTCGTGCAATAACTACTGAAATTGCTACAGGAGTTTTCAGTACTAGCTGCTCTAAGCGAATCGTCTTAACATTGACCTCTGGACTGTGAATTATAAGATGTTGGCGATGATGACAATAACTTGCCCTATCTTACTCTTTTTGTGGTGAAATAACCTTCCAGTACTCAATTGCCTGAGCCAACATCTTTCTGCCGACATGTCCAGCTAGCCAATGAAGGAATGGAAACATGGCCTTAGAGCGATGAGCGATTCATTCGTTAATGTATTGGTATGTTGTACTGAGTATTGAGCAGTCGTGAATTGATATTTAGAACCTAGAAAGTATACTTTATGGAGGACACTTTGTTTCCTATTGTTTGAAAACGATTGGATAAATGTGGATGAAACATTGGTTATGGGTATATGTCAACACTGTTCTGATAGGACTCAGCCCCTCCCCTTAGTCACTGTGTTGCATACCTATTTCTTTACGTACTGTTAGCAGGGTGATGAAGACTGCTGAATTGCAGACAAGCTTTGTACATGGAAAACCTTGCAACTTGTTGAATAATAGTCAGTGACGTTGGTCTTGTCTCCTTTCATCAGATCCCCGGTTCCTAAACCTCTGGTCGGCATGGTGATTGGGAGGCAGGGAGAGATGATCAAGAACATTCAGATGAAGACTGGTGCCAAGGTCCAGTTCAAAGAAGGTAGGGTACAATCAATGGCTTCAACAACTCCATTGTAAGCTGCAGCTCAGCCAGGGACTAACTTGCCTAAAAGTTTACCTTTTTTGTCAAGTCCATTCATTGCCTTGATTGTCCATGGGGGAAAAAAACCCCCAATGGGGAAAAACAAAAAACAATTAATCTACCCAGCTTCCTATTGCTTGTATATCGGCAAAGAAGTATGAAGAAGTATGAAGTATTGTGAGTAGTAGTTTGTTTGTAGTAGTGTCATGTACCCACCACAATTTTAAGGCTTACACTCAGGGTATTGACTGTTAATTGTATAGCGTTTGAAATAGCTGGTGTAGCATTGCAAATGCTCCTCAAATGAGCAAGATTGCTACACCTTTTTGGAAGTGCATAGCGGTCCATTTTTTGTCACAAACTCTGAGACAGCATGCAGGTTATCTACAATTCCTCCGCAAATTGCTGCACACGTGTTCGGTACTTTTAAATTGCTGTGTGTATGTAACTCAAGTGTTAAGAATCTGGGAATTGGACTTGCTAAAAATAGTTAGCATCTCTGCTCTCTCCAAGTAATTAGATCTAAGGAATGAAGCTTGCATTGGACATGCTCGAAGAACTTGGAGCCTTCCTCATCTCCTTGTATTTCCTGTGACCATTTCATTCGCAGTGCGGTTGTTGTATAAAAGTAAATATTGGTATAGGTGTTAATATATTGTGACATAGGGATGTGTTCCACAAACCCATTACTTTGTTCCTGGTTTTGTTTTTGTTAGGGGTGGCTATGATGACAATAACTTGCCCTATCTTACTGCTCTTTCGGTGAGATCACATTCAGTACCAATTGCCTGAGCCAACCTACTCCACATTAGTGTCACCACCACTGAGCTCCACCATCTCTCTCGTGTAAATCAGTCCGTACTTCACCTGCTTCCAGCTCTTGCGCCCAGAGGTGGGAGGCTCTAATGGCCGTTTCATAACAGCTCTGAGTCAGATAACCCACTGAACTGTTGTTCTGCATTTTTCCACCAGTTTTAGTTAGACATTTGATGTCTTCACTAGAGATACTGGCATAGGGGAGAATGACGGGAAATAGGTATGGAGGTGGTCATTGACCACATCACTTGGTTATGGTTGTGCCGCCCTATCAATCTGCATGGCAGAACTAGCACCTGTGCAACTTGGGGAACCATTCCTGGACTAGTTACTGGCTTTCCCTCAGTTTGATACTAGTTAACATCATTTGATCATTTTGTCCACACTTCTGCCAGGGTAATTGATTGAGAGAGCCTTTGCCCAGAACATGGTTGAGTGGGAGGTGTGGGGTTGTGTTTCCCTGTCTTACCCATGCTTGCATGGACTCCTGACGTAAAACTGGTCATGATGGTTCTTCCAAGCCATTCTGTTGAATTTATGAGAATAATTTGTTCTTTCAGATGACCCTGATGCCCCCCACAGGATAGCCCTGGTTAGGGCCTCAATGATGCCGTAAGGAGGCTGCTAACTTCATTGATGAAATCTTAAGTACTGCCCAGGTGGAGTTGTAATGGTGGGGCCCAGAAATCTGGAAACAGATCTATGAGGTTTACCTGTCCATGAGTGGTACGATTCTTGCCGCAGATGATTACTTAATTGCACTATGTAATGCTTGGAAAGTAACATTGCCTAGAATATCTGGAAACAGATCTATGAGGTTTACCTGTCCCCATGGGTGGTATTATTCTTGCCACGAATTTCCCCAGCTGATTACTAATGCACCATGAACATAAACCTGTTCCATCAAATATCTTTGTTGAATTAATCCTCTAACCTAAAACAACAATTCTGTAATGCTTGGAATGTTATAGGGTCCAGAATATCTGGACACAGATCTCAAGGTTTACCTTTCTAAATATTGAGTGGTAAGATCCTTTGTATTCGCAGCATATTACGATAATACATAAAAAAAAAAAAAAACATACACACAGTTCTGTATCGGAGTATGATTAGTTTTGCCGTCAGCTTTAACAGTGGCAAAACGAATATATTTGTACCAACAACCTTGTTCAGGCAGTGATGTATGCGAAGACAAAAAGACTGTCCATTCCATAGCTTGGGGAAGTGGAAATAATATCTCCATTCAACAAGATCTCATGGACTGTCGTTGTTGAATAAGGGACTAAATGAACCAGAGGTCCCTTGGAGCCAAAGAATGGCCGGGTGGTATCGGTGGGACGCTTTGCAGCTTGAACTTGAGCTGTCACCAGTGCTCATCCGAGATGAATACAGAAAGGGTTCCTGATTGAGCCTTCGTTAGCTCCCTCCGACACCTGTCAGAAACAATTACTGTAATTTGAGATTTATTGAAATTGCTTCAAATATAATCCCTCCACTGGCACCTAGAGAAAATTAGTTGCTTATTGAATGCTTGATAAGTAATGAATCTTTTTATACTAAACTTCAGATCAAACTGTTTTATTTTGCCAAGTGTTGTCTCTTCCTAATGCTCTCGATGGTTAGAGCAGAAGAAAGGTTCTCATGACAGTCAAGACACTTATAGCAACCGGGCGTACCCCCTATGAAACGACGTATGCTGATATTGGTTGCACCAGTCTGAGCCACATTGTTGATAAGGTATCTCTGCAAGGCTAGACAACTGTTGAACTGTAGGTAGAATGGGCAGAATACATGGATGTACAAGTCATCCCCAATATTTGTTTCCAATATTACTAATGAGCCGATCTCTTCTGTGCACGATCCAATTTTTGGTAATGAAAAAATCTCGATATTGTACTGACCCCCTAACCCTAAGTATATTGTCCCAGCAGCAGGGAGGCGGCAGGGGAAGGGGTCGAGGCGTGGAGGTTTCCGCGGTGGCCGTGGTGGTTTCGGCGGTCGTGGTGGTTTCGGTGGAGGTGGCTTCGGCAGAGGTGGTGGTGACCAGGTGGAGCACCTTGTACCTAGTAACAAGTGTGGCATGATCATCGGACGAGGTGAGTTTCAAAAGGAAATGACTGTTACAACAAATTGCATCTTTCTTGGCATGTATTATGTAAAGTGTGCTGTACCTCAGCATCATACAATTTACAATATTATAAATTAAACATTGCGAGTCAAAATGTGAGTAATCAATGCAAGCCAGTTGAGATGTTACTTGCTTTTCCTGACTTGCGCTCCGATATCATGGTTAGTGTTTTCATGATCAAAGCCAAACATGATCAAAGCAGGAAAAAATTGCAGAGAGCAAAATCAACTGCTCTGAATGGCTTTTTTTGTTTTTTTACCCAACGGATGATGATATAGGCTTGATACCAGCTCTAATAAATAAGAGTGTATTCTTTGTCCTGGATTGTGATATCTCACTTCTGGAAGAGGCTTGGCGATTGGGTGGGTGTGTGTTGCATGGACAAACTTTTCTCATTAGCAGGATTTCCCCGAAATTTTGTATTGGTATCGGGGTTGGGTGAACATGATCTGATTAGGTTGTGGGCATGTAAGCCACTAGTTAGATAGGGTAATTACCCATTTCATTGTTGAGTTTGTTTGCAGGTTTACAGGCAAACCATAGGTGAGATGTGGTTCGGTACATGTACTGGTTATCCAAACATATTTGGACCTTGCTGGGCTTATTTTGAATAATTCTACAAGTTTTTTTTACCTGGTAATGGCTTTGCAGTAAGAATCAAATCGGCTGCCAGGTAGCCCGGGTAATCAGGAAAGTTTGGTTGGCGCGAACTCGAACTACGTTCATCGTGCCAGTCAATTCTGGCTGCTGGCGCATTTCGGCCCACTCAGCTGTAATGAGTACCTGGTGTTTGCACTGGGGGGGGGGGGGGAACTGCTGTCCAGGCAGCCCTGTCCATCTGGACATTAAAAGGCAAGTAGGCTAGGGCCGAGGTGTCGGGTCATAAGCCCCCCCAGCTAGGCGCTGTCTACATCCCCCAATTTCCCTCCTTCCTATGGCTATAGCAGAGGAGAACTCATTGTGGCTATGATGACATGTACAGTAGTGGTATTTCTGACTTACGCTGCTGATTCACAGTACATAATGTCTGAGCCACATTGCTCAAGTGTCAAATAGAGGCATATCATCTCACAACACAAGGCTAAAAATTGAGCATGCCATTGTAGGCGTGACAACAATGCAGGGGCCGCTGCTCCAGTAATGCTCTATTGCCTCTGTATTACAGGGGATCTGACAGCCCCCACCCCCTGACTGACGATTGTGCCTCATTAGCACACTGAAATTGGCTAGCGTTCGATCTGGGGGTTTGACTCCCGCAATTCAAGCACCAAAGTTACATGACTGCATTGGGTAAAATTTGGCATGTTACATTGGTAAGAGATATGGTGATTGGCTATGCAGAATACCTGTGCAAGCAAGCCTTCTGTATTCACACAGGGCTTAGTACTGCTCATTTGTGAGCGATAAAATATAACCTATACCTGTACTTGCTGTTGAATATTTAGCTAGAGCTTATGTAAGTGTGTTAGATGTTCTACAAACGAGCTGCCCTTCACTCACTCCACAGGTGGGGAGACTATCAAGAGCATCATGACCAATCAGGAGCTCACGTTGAGGTGAACCGTAATGAGGACATAGACCCACCGGGCTCCAAAATTTTCTTCATCCGTGGAGATCCCCCACAGGTGCAGCATGCCCAGCGACTCATCGATGAAAAGCTCAACGTAAGTCTACCACATTTTACTTTTAGCAAATATTGCATAGGTCCAGTTAAAATGCTCTTGCATGAGAGAACTTGTTCATCGGTCAATTATTAGTCTGACTGCTGCAATTATGGCAAGTATTACAAAGTCCCAGCCTCAAATGGATGCTGTGGCTGAAATCCCTAATAAATCTCGTAATGCATGTGAGTGGCAGTGTCTTTCATTGTCCATCTGAGAACTACTAGTATTTATATTCATGTTCAGCACTTCGAATGCGAGTGTCCCAAAAGTCATTTATCCCGGTTCACTAACATATTATGATAGCATTGGACGAAAGCTTACCTACAGGTGTCCCTAATTGATGACGATCATGACAGGTTTGGCCATGGTCTTTTTGTGTTGTTTTATTAAAAACCTCAAGCGGTGTAATGAGGGGCCAGAATGTCCTTGGAATTGTCCCCCTACCCTCATATATTAGCATTGGTAACAATATCTTGTTCCTAGTATTTTTCACAATTTTTTTTTTCAGTCTGGACCACCAGGCATGCATGGAGGCCCTGGGCCTGGATGTCACAACATGTTCCAGAGTACACCGTGGAGGATATGTACCATAATGGCCCACCAGGGTTATTTCTCGCCAAATCGAAACTTACTGTCAAACTGACGAGTGTGGGAATTTTCCCTTTGCTTCATCGTATGACTTCAGAGTTGACCCCCTTCCCCCGTATTTCAAGCCAGATGGTTGAAGTTGATAGTTGTGTTCTGCAGAACTTTTGATTTGCCCCTCTTCCTTGGGATATTTCTTATCCACAATTTTGGCACTTCTCACACTTCCTCGGTCTCATGCTTTTGTTTATGCTGCACAACTGCCTACTTGCTTGGCCAAACTCAAGAATGGTAACCTGCCAAGTGTAATAGAATTACCAGGGAGAGTTTAGTCTATATCCACAAGCTGTTTGGTGGTGAGCATGCTCACTCCACTGCACCGTAGAGTAGAGCGTCAATGAGCCCAATTTGCCTGCCCCGTAGACCTTGTTTAGTATTACACTTCCCTTCTGTTCCTGACTATGCCATGGAAAGTCTGATATTCTGAATGTCTGTTCCTTACCCGTGATAGAACCTAGTTTGCTTTGTGGTTTGGCTTGTTGCTGACAATAACTTGCCGTATCTTACTGTTTATTGCTGATTAAATTACTCCAGTACTCTATTGCCTGAGCCAACATTGAATCATCTAATATCAACACGGGAGGCTGCCCTCTCCCATATTCCCCTATATTCCCCTCCTGTAGGAGTCCCCCCTGTGATGCATGGTTGACATGGATCTTGTGAGGACTGTCTGAAGTATGCCACTGATTGAATCTGGTGTGCAATAATTATATTCTATTCACATCTGGAAACGGATAGTGATACACTGGTGGGTAACTGTTGTTAGGTAGTGTTCCAAATGATCAATTCACTTCCTTTGGTCAATCTTCCAAACAAGAGAGTTGTGACAGACAATCCTGTGGAAGAAATAATTTTGTAATTTCAATTTCACAGTGGAGGTCACCCACCGCCACCACAGCAACATCAGCAACAGTACAACCCACCATGGGGGAACAACTACCAGCAGCCACAAACAGAGCCCTGGCAACACCCAGCACAGGGGGGCAACAGGTAATTAGAATAAACTCTCTCACTTCAACCGCCCCCCCCCTCCAACAGCCAGCCCTGCAACATGTCTGTAACTCACCCTCACTCCACCCCTTGAGACCCACCTGCCAACCCACTGACCCAAGCCATAACAGTCACCGTACCAACTGCCAACATCCACAACAGCAGCAGCCTAGCAACAACCATCTCCACAACACCCCCACCCCCTGCCCACCAATCCCTACACCCACCGCCCACCAATAACTCCACAGCCATACAATAGTTTGAATAGCTGTAAGGCACGGGCACGACCACACATTTGCAGATTTGGGGAGATCCAAAGCATTGTGCATGATGAACATGTCCGACTAACTGACTCATAAACCCAGCCACCCATGGGCTCTACCGAATGTGACCCATATGACGAACGGCAGCCCGCCTATGATCGGGCAATTTCCTGGCAGTTTTTTGTGAATCCCCACCAATTTTTGCTATATAGGTTGTCCAACTACGACATTAGCTTTAGCACATCACTAGGTGAGTTTTAACCTACATACAGCCCCCCCCCCCCCCCCTCCCGTTCTCTACTTATGCTAACAGATTTTAGAATTGTTTATATTGATGTTGCATTGAATGCTAACCTATGCAAACTCTATTATTTGTCTAATATCACCAGCCACCCCAGGAAGCTCCCAGCCAGCCCTTCCCACAGCAGGCTTGGAACCCCTACTCCAACTACTACCAGCAGCCAGCTCCACAACCCGCGGCCCAGCAACCCGCCGCACTCCACAGGCAGCCCCCGCTCAACCCACCGTCAGCTGCAAGCCCCGAAAACAACCTACAAGCAGCCCAGCCTGCAGGTAAGACAGAAAACATACTGTCCAAACACACCAGCAGCCTAGCCGGCAGGTAGACATAGAAAACATGACAAAACCAGACAGTCATAGCTGAATCACAGCTGTATTGCCGCAGCCCTGACTGCAACACAGACAGCAGCTCAGCCTGCAGGTAACATAGAAAACATGACAAAACCAGACAGTCATAGCTGAATCACAGCTGTATGCTGCAGCCCTGACCACAACACAGGACAGCAGCCCAGCCTGCAGGTAAGACAGAAGAAAACATGACAAAATCAGACTGTCAAAGCTGAATCACAGCTGTATTGCTGCAGCCCTGACCACAATACAGGATGTAACTCAGCCTGCAGGTAAGACAAAGAAAACATGACAAAACCAGACAGCCATAGCTGAATCACAGCTGTATTGCTGCAGCCCTGACCACAACACAGACAGCAGCTCAGCCTGCAGGTAAGAAGAAAACATGACAAAACCAGACAGTCATAGCTGAATCACAACTGGATGCTGCAGTTCTGACTACAACACAGACAGCAGCTCAGCCTGCAGGTAAGACAAAGAAAACATGACAAAACCAGACAGTCATAGCTGAATCACAGCTGTATTGCTGCAGCTCTGACCACAACACAGACAGCAGCCCAGCCTGCAGGTAAGACAAAGAAAACATGACAAAACCAGACAGTCATAGCTGAATCACAACTGGATGCTGCAGTTCTGACTACAACACAGACAGCAGCTCAGCCTGCAGGTAAGACAAAAAAAAACATGACAAAATCAGACTGTCAAAGCTGAATCACAGCTCTGTATTGCTGCAGCCCTGACCACAGCAGACAGCAGCTCGGCCTGCAGGTAAGACAAAGAAAACATGACAAAACCAGACAGTCATAGCTGAATCACAGCTGTATTGCTGCAGCCCTGACCACAACACAGGGGAGGGGGGGGGGGGGGGGGGGGGGGGGGGGGGGGGGGGGGGGGGGGGGGGGGGGGGGGGTGACGCAACCCAGCCTGCAGGTATCATAGAAAACATGACAAAACCAGACAGCCATAGCTGAATCACAGCTGTATTGCTGCAGCCCTGACTGCAACACAGACAGCAGCTCAGCCTGCAGGTGAGACATAGAAATTTGGTGGGGTAGGTAGCTCAGAAAATATGACCAAACCAGACAACCGTGGCTGAACAGTAGCTTCCCACCCAGTGAGCGTTTTGTAATCAGCAGATGATGTAACCATTTATACTGTGACGCACAGGTTTCACAATGCCTACATCATTTCACTGATCGGATAAAATCAAATTGGTATCACGTAAAAGTTGGTTCCATCAATACAAAAAAACCTACTATTGACCCCGTTCGCACATGATGTAACATGCACTTCTGTGTAGCTGTAGCTCTCTATGACTTCTTGTTTCATTTCTCAATAGATTCTCTTGTTATTTATTTGTTAACTTTCCAAATTCTATTTCACATATTTTGTTCTATTGCAGCTGCTCCAGGAACGATGCCTGGAAGCCCCACCTCCTCAGACGCAGGATCCAAACCAGTTAGCTGCCTACGATAGACAGCCAGGTATATGATCGAGTTCTTGATAGGTAGTACAAGATTCCAATATCAAATGCTAACTGCACACAGCTGAGTGTAGGGCAGCTTCTCGTGGAGTGCTTCGTATAGCAGGAGGCGTGACAGTTGGTCGGTTGTTATCCAACAGTAGCACAGTACATTGCAGGAGTCGGTGTGCAAAACAGTATATCTATATTCCCATGGCCAGGGGCAAGTCTCAGACAGTTATATCCAGAATGGTCAAATTGGGTTTGGGACTGAATACTGCTTACTTTTGATAACATTTAACAAACCTTGCGAATCTGCTCGAATCACATTTACCCTGATGAAAACGAGTTGACATTCACAAGACTTGTTGAAATCTGACTATCTGACTATCTGAATCTGATCTGAATATTGCCATTACCTGTGACTTTGTCAGGCTGAAATGATGTTACGGTTAGTCTGAGGGGAATTTGTAGCTGAAGGGCATTCCTTTGGCCATGAAGACGTGCATGAGCTGCATGGCCTGTGAGGTCACTGTACCTCAACTGCTCCACCTTGGCAATTCATGGTCACTGAAGAACTTTTGTAAGTAGTAATTAGTTCTCGAGGTTACTTCAGAAGCAGAGATGTAATTAAATCTGCATCCTTTGTTTTGTATTTTATTCGCAGATACCCAAGCCAGAAGCGATGCCCAGGGGGGGGGGGACAGCATGGCCAACCCCCTCGCAGCCGGTCACCGACTTCACCCAGCAGTGGGCAGACTCCACCGTCAGCTGGCCACCTTCTACAACAGCCAGGCGACCAGGGTCCTTCCAAAAAACAACGTAGGACTGCGGCAGTGGTCCCAGGGTCCACGGCCCAACCCCCGCCGTGGTAACAGCGGCCCGCCAAGCAGCTCGACAGCCAGCCCCAGCAGTACCAGCCTGTGGCCAGCACCAACTACCAGCAGCCAGGGGCCCAGGCCAGCTACCAGCCGGTGACCAGTGCGGCCCCTGCCTACCAGGCCTACCAACCCCCTCAGTAGGTAAGTACCCCAGTGGATGATGAATTCACTACCCCTGGTCACTTTCATATCTCGCACCAAATGCTGTACTCGCTCGACCAGCTGCCTTCTTCATACGGTATTCCGCAGAGGTGCATTTTCTGTTTCACATTGTTTTGCTATGCTCTTTTCCACCCCCCCACCCTCACCTGCCATAGTCTTGTTCTCTCTCCTCTCCATAAACTGCCCAAATGAATTTGCCATTGGTATATATGCGAAGATCTGCTATCCAGGCTATGGATACAATGCTCATTTGGTTCCTCGTTTGTAGCTCAGTTAATCCCGTTCCCCTATTGGACTTCTTTGACTTGACAAATCCGTCGTAATTGTGCCCCATACTTGATACTGACAATTGAGTCCTTGTTTGATTTTGTTGCTAGCTTTGAATACAGAAGTGTTTCCCCTTCATAATCTTGCTGTTTTCATTCTAATTGCTTTGTTCTTGCGCATCGATATCTCTTGAATCAATTGCCTTCGTGATGTTTGTATATATCTACATCTAATACATTCCGTGATGCACTTGCTTAATTTTATAATAATGCAA
Source organism: Sclerodactyla briareus (assembly GCA_026419785.1). Classification (NCBI taxonomy): domain Eukaryota; kingdom Metazoa; phylum Echinodermata; class Holothuroidea; order Dendrochirotida; family Sclerodactylidae; genus Sclerodactyla; species Sclerodactyla briareus. Next base: position 253,472 of record JAODTK010004532.1, on the reverse strand, counting down.
ATTCAACCGATTTCAGGATCTCCATATTTAATACCTTGTTGTTGTGACCTAAATTGATATATCATGCTAATACTTGTGGAAAATGTCTTTGCATATAATGACAATGTTTTGTCATTTAACAAACAACTGTCCATCACCTTTCTGATTTGCAAATGAATTAATGAACAATACATACATTTCCATGGTGCCACGTGATGCGCCGCTTTTCCAAATGGTTCAACAATGCAATTTTCAATATCCTACCATCATATTCGTTGATGAATTATGATCCTAATCGAAATATTGCTGTACATATATATATTGATTCCTCCTAAAATATTCGTACATATTCATCAAATTTGTAGAATGTGACAATTGCTCTTGAATCGTATGCATAATTCTTTGTCGAAACTGCATTTTCTGAAAATTGACATGTTTTCGAGAGTTTTTTTTCACATGTTTGACTGTCTGGCTGCTTTCGGACATCGCTTGGTTTTGTCGGTCCCTACATCGCTGTTTTCATAGGTGATCAGGCGCTGAAGTTGAATGGAGCAGCCCCACCCAGAAATGGTTTGCTTAAAAAAATGCAATCATTATATTGATATGATATATTGCAATGCCATGAATTTGTATTGTTGTCAATGATATACGATCAATTTATGTGAATGGATTATTGACATCGAAATGAAAAAAAAAAATTGACTGACGATGCTTTGGTAATTTAGAATGTTCATAAATTGATCAGATTCCTACGTTATCAAAATACATTTTTTGTATCCTTGGCTTGCATGTTTCCTCCACTTTCCTTCACCCATAATATTATAATAGTAAGGGACCCATTTGCACAATACACACATGAATTTCCATATGTGTGATTCGTGCAGTCGACAGTAGAGTCTGAGCACGCGACTCATCAATGCTGAATGATATTAGTTTCAAATTTTTTCTTAGGAATGGATAAAATTCCGTTGATTTTTCATTCCATCCAATGTGGCTCACATTCCATATTATAATAGGTATTTATTTACACAACTCAAATCGGGTGGTTTGGGAAGATGACAAGTTGCATTTCCATCACCTCAGCGAATTATTTCCTTGCATGATAAAAGTGCAACACTGGGTAGTGGAATGGTTGTAGAATTAAAGTTCTCCCTGTTCCTAGAGGCAACTCCAGTGATTTTGACTTGCATTCCAATCAGTTATTCTACACTAACAAATATATGGGATTCATTCACACAAAGTGGAAATGGGTAAGACTTAGACATAACTATAACATGTTAGGATATCCATTCAGGCACTTTGACAAATGGTTTAAGATTTGATCAAATGACAGTGGGTATCACTGCATCATGGATGTTCTATTATGGAGCATTTTCAGGCTGTGACAGGGGCTCTAATGTTAGGAAATCCATAGGGAATCCCCTCCACAATTCCTGTTTCTTGTGAACACTTGTTTGATGCATATAATTTCTGACACGGTCTCCTATTTTCACATTACAATCATAATCCTCCCTTTGGTAAGTATCAGTTGCAGTTGTGTGTTCTGAATTACATGAGAGAATGAATAATAAGTTTTGTACAACATTGGGTATCTCTGCAGACAATGAAAGTGAGCTCTCGTAATGTGATCGATCGCTTCAGTAAATTTTCACCAGTGAATTGTTCCCAAAACTTGGAATAAATTGATGCCAGCAAATTAATTGCATCCTTGAAGGAATTTCATTCAGAAATTTCACAAAATGACCTACAAGGGTTAGTAATAACTAATACTTAGTGGAAGAAATATGGCCCAAACCAGTGTTGCATAATTTTATGGTATAACAATCATATGCACTGAATTGGGAGAGTAAGTCTCACACATTTTAGATAATTGTTGTGTTTTTGTCGTGAGATGTTTCCTGGGCATTTATATGGGTTATTGCGAGGCAATACTGTCATCATTGTGTGTCGCAGCTGCTTTTCTATTACACTCGATGGAGTTTGGTTGAATCAATTGCAGGTAAGTTCCATTCACCGGGCGTGAATTTTCATCAATGTGATGTTGCATTCCTCCTAACATGAACACCACAATACAGTGGTCGAAGGAGTATACTGGCAGTTGGACATGGCACGAACAGTGTGCAGAAACTCCCCTGACAAAATTTACACATCATACCAACGAAAAAGCTCATAGATTCCTTACTCCTATATGAACAAAATAAATCCCCCAAATGGGATGAAAGAGTTTTCACAAGAGTGGTAACAAACTTGAAGATAAGCCGCAATAATGTTGTCATGAGAGAATCTTGTGTAATCCCGGACTGTTCAAGCATGCACCACTTCCACCATGGACAGACTTCATAATTGGCATCCAAGGAGATGTTTGAATTGTTGTTTTAGCTTATTTAACCATATCTCTGAAAGGTCCATCTTACTGTGGGATTTTGTTGTTTCCTCTCCACAGGTAATTCACCACTTTTCCGAGACTTAAGCGCTTCTGAAGTTTTTGTGTTATCACTTTTTCTCTTCCAACAGAAATGACACTTTGATGTGATGATGACAATTTTGATTGTTGGCAGTAAATGGTTGATGATCCATATGTTAATGTCTGCTGGATAGCTTGCACGGGTCTGTTATTGACACCAAAATTATCCAGATTGTAGGTTCTTAGATCCATATGGGATAATAACATGGTACATTTGGGGGTTCGATGGACATTGAATATCCAACACTCTATCATGGTTCTCAAAAGCTCTGCACAGTGCCAGTTTGGGGGCATAGATGATGTAACTCTTGCGAAAATGAGTTTTGTGCAAAAAATGTTCCAGAATGTTGGGGGGGGGGGGGGTTAGTGGTCAATTGTGAGGAGTGCGTACCTGTAATACTGAACTAGAAATATTACAGGAATATTTCGTATGAGACAATAGATTACCACTTCAAGAAACAACCAAACCCTGGACGCTGGGAGTGTTTTGAAAAGGGAACTGTACCATAATTCTTTGCCTGGAGAATGGCAAAACATTTTTGCTCGGTTTTCCTTGTGTCCCCGGTGTAAATATTTTTGTGATACTTCTGTGATTTATTGGAAAACAGTCTCTACTTTTCTGCATGAAATACAATTCTTTCAGATAGATTGCTATTCTGCCGGCCTCTGTTGTAATCGGTGAAAAAAAAAAAAGGATGTTCTCATTCTCAATCACTATTCGCAATTTATTAAGTTTGAAGTAAACGGGATGATACTTGTTTAAAGGCACCCTCGCCCCAGATATTTACCTATTTATACATGAAATTATTCTATATCTCACAAACCGATCCATGATGAATGAATCACTTTAGTTGAATAGTCTTCGATCAAACTATGTTGTGCATATTGAACAACAGAATGAATAGACCAACCATTATAAAGGGACCACAGGCCATGACAAGTTTGCCATCGTTCTGGGACTCCACCACTCCACCAACGTGATCTGCTCAGCGACCAGTGCCACTCTGCCCCATGGGGATTTAATGGTACCATGAAGATGCCAGCCACCATACCATTGGTTTTTATTACAAATTCTTTACTTTTAATCAATCCTGTTGTGATTGTTACATTGTACCGTTTTTTATAGATTTTTTGTTCGGCCAAGTTCACAATGTAAATGAGGCTTTTTCACATTTCTTAGTGATAACTTGAGTGAACTTACTTGTTACTCTTGTGTTTCTTCTGGCTTTTCCAGTTGCTGAAACGAAGCTCCTTTAGTAGATCAGTTTCTGGTGAATACAGGCTGGAAATGCAACTTTAGCCGCATGCACTTTTTCGCTCCTGCAGTTTTGTTTTTTTTTCAAACGTACATGGCCATCATCTTCATATTTTTTGGTACATTATTTTCAGTACACTCAAGGACATCAAGCCAACAGATTCAGCTTGGGGAAATGTAGGCAGAGTGGCCGGTCTGGCTATATGAGTTAGGCTACTGCAGATATTGTTTGCTTCGAGATGTAGAGAGAAATGTTGCTATTTGCTGACATCACGTAATGAAGGTCTATTCAAACTTCAGAACTGGGGTAGTGCTGGTTCTGAAATTTTTTGGGTGTCTCCCTTCTCACATAATAAAAGATCTATAGAAGGCTATGTTTGTTAATGGGAAAGTGCAATATTTTTGGTTTCTATACCCTTTTAGATTTAACCATCGAAATGTAAAGGTATCCAAACTGTTTCCGAAAGGTTTTGTATATAGATTACACGACCCATCCTCACCTAGCAATAGCTGAGCCCTAGGTACTCTGGCAAAGCAGGAAGGACTCCTGGCTGAGGAGTAACATGTTACAGTATATCCAATGCACCTAGACTTGAGCAACCCTCTTGGCATTGATACGAGGTCTGCCAAAGAATTTCTGGGAGATCCCTTTTAAAAACGGTGTGAGGGAGATTCCTAGTTGGATCATTGTCAACATGAAGGCTGTTTCTCGATGATGATCGAATCGCACTATACCACATCCTGTGTCGAGTGGTTAAGAGCACATGACGTGTGTAGCAGTGAGCTGATTTGGTGTAAACATTGCACTCTTCTACATCATGTATCGAGGGTTAAGAGCATATGACTTCGCAGCTGTGGGGTCTGTATATTGGTGCTCACATCGCACTACTTTACATCCTGTGTTGACGGTGAGCCTCTTGCCTGCGGGATGACTGTATTTGGAACTTACAGTACTCTTCTACATCCTGTGACGATGGGTAAGGAGGCATTTTGACTTTGCGCTGTGGGGGTTGTATCTTGGTGCTTACATTGCACTATTCTACATCATGTGTTCAAGGTAAGGCATTTTAATATGGTACTCGACAAACGGATGTAATAGTGCAATCTGATCACTGAGAGACTGCCCTACAATTAGGTAGTGCTCTATCCACTGGATCTGCGATCTTGGTGCTTAATTGCACACTATCCCACATCTGACTGCTGCCGAGGTGTGCAGTTCAGTGACTACATCCCACGGTCTACATCCTGTCGAGTAGTTAGTGCATGACAAGAATGAGTGTTTTTAATATGCACTTTTCATGTTTCGATTGGCCGAGCATTTCCTGTTGTCAGAGGTTCTCAAGTACCTTGGTGATCTGCAACTGGATCAAATCCCACCACTTGCTCAGACGAATTTGTGCACCAGCGGACTAACGAGAACGAATACCAATCCTGCCACTCTCTGTACCTGTAGGGTGTGCATGTGGACTAAGGCCGATTACATGATGTACAAATTTTAAGCAATGTGCTGGCGGAAAGTAGACTGTTTACTAGCTGCATTTCTTGTTAGCGCAATAACGCTCCAACACTTTGTACGTTTGGGCCGAGGACTTGGAAACACATTTCAGCCCCAGGGAAATTTCGGATGTGTGTCGAAAGTGGGGTCGCCAAAGAACGGAAGAGTTGCTAATTGAATAATTTCCACGATTTGGAAGCTTTTCCCGTTGTATCGCAAGAACTCCCAACACTCGCCCGTTTGAGCGCAAACCCTTGCACACAAGTCAGCCATAGTTAACAGTCAGATGGGTTCGAAAGTGGATGTTCACATCACGACAATGCAGGGTAAGCTAATTTGCATATGTTGCAATTTTCAAAAGTGGCGGATTCCCACAAAACTTGGTAGGTGGGGACTGTTTGGTCCCGGAAAAAGTGGAGGTCATTTCAAGGTCACCAGAGGTCAAATTTACGGAGTTAAAAAAGTTTGTCAGATTTTAAGGAAACTTAGTAGGGGGGGACAATGTTTGGCCTTGAAAAAAGTAGAGGACATTTTTTTTCCCCAGGGTCAGCAGAGGTCAAAGTTCACGCTTTATGCGCATAATTGCACATTTTTTCGAAAGTTGAATTGGATTCCATTAAACTTGGTAGATGGGGACTATAATTGGTCCTGAAAAAAGTGAAGGTCATGTCAAAAGTCACCAGAGGTAAAAATACGCGATTTTTCAGATTCAATTAACTTGGTAGGTGTGGACGATGTTTGGTCCCGGAAAAAGTGGAGGGCATTTCGGGGTCAGCACAGGTGTCATAATCAGGTTATTTGACCAATTTGCCATTTTCGAAAGTTGGTCTGATTTCCATGAAACTGGGAAGGTGGGGACTATTTGGTCCCGAAAGAAAGTGAAGTTATTAAGGTCACCAAGTTAAAATTACGCGATATCAAGATTTGCCAGATTTCAACGAAACTTAGGTGACATGCGAAGTGCTTTGAGACTAATTCGCGCAGTGAAAAAATTGCCAATATATAAAAAGCTAGGATTTTCATTAGTATTCAATAATGCCATCCACATGGTAACTCATACAGCCATCTTCACCAACTGATCGCGAGGTGGGATATACACGTTGGCGGTTTAATCCGCCAGCATGTGTCTAGTTTTATCTGCAATGATTGTTCCTGTGTGGTTGCTCGGTGTGGACTAAAGAAAAAACGGTTTCCAAATCATAAGCTAATCATTTCGACCAGGACCTATACTGCCATTGCATGCATGGTGTATTGCACAAACAGAGTTGGAATGTAATCTTTCCTACTGGCATAACTTTAACCAGCTTACGAATGGAAGTCATGGGTTTAAACCAACAAGTCTGGTAGTGTTTGATATTATCCATTGGTCCAAGCCCCTTCATGATACATTTCGTTACAAATTTATTGTGGGAGATATTTTGTCCGATAGATACGATACGTATGTGAAGAACTCCCATGTGCAAACGCTCGATGTTCTCATTTCCCGTCATAGTGAACCAATCGAATGATTCAAGTGAGATAACTTATGGGTATAAAATAAAAGAAAGGATGGGTTGACATGAAAGTTCAACTTGTTGTGGCTCGTTATGTTGCCATTACTATACTGTTGATGGTTAACGGATTCGCAACAGAATGTTGAATAAAGATGTGATTGGACCAATGGGCTAAGGTTTTCTTCTCGCCATCATTGCGAAGTCCTTTCAATCACAACTGGAAATTTCCTTGCCTGTATATGTAGCACTGCACAAGCTGTGCTAAATTTTCCAGCCTTTCCCTTTCTCCCCCATTAAGGAGTGGCTAATTGCAAGGGAAGGGAACAATGGTTGAGAACAACCAGAGAACGGATCCGATGAAAAAATCACATTGGACCATAATTAGTGGCAGCAAACATCCCCATACACCATACTGATGGCAGTGTTACCTGCTATTTGGGCAGAGGCATTGGTCGTGTCTGGAAGGTCCTGTATGGTAGAGCAGTTTTGAAAAACGGCTAAGGTGATGCACTGTGGGAGTGCTCCTGCTGTCGGTGGTGTTTCGGTGCCGTTTTATTCAATAGCACTGGCAATTGTCCGGGGTGGTCAGACTGGAATGCTGAATTTGCTATTGGAGATTGTTGGTTGTAACCTCCAGTCCTCGAAGGCTTGAATCTAAGAAAGCACTATATATAGTCCTTACTCAACCATCCTACACAAGGACCTCGTGCAGCGTTGCTCGCGATCGTCACTAGGCCTATGTGTTATAGTGGAAATTATTATTAAACGTTAAGCACTTTCAAATGGAAAAAAGAGGGGGTGGGGGGGGGGGGGGGGGGGGGGGGGGGGGGGGGGGGGGGGCAAAGACAACACAATAGGCCGGTCTTCTTGCCGCGCCCTCATGAATACAGGGACCGAACTTGCGTCTCTGTCTGAAGGGAGAAGCACCAATCATAAAAGAATAGTCGCCGACCTTCTGGGAAGCCGGGGCAAATCGGAGGCGATCGAAGTCGGCGCCTGTAGTTAGTGCAATTTATTGGATCTACCCTCTCTAATGGGAAGGCTTCAATAATAAAATAGTAAAGATTTAATATGTGGAGACAATGTCATCAGATTCGGATCTACCAAATCTCCTAATATCTGAACATTGTTGACAGAGAAATATAGCGAGAACATCGGCCAAAGCAAAGATTGCATAGCCAAAACCCGGATTGGCCCAAGGTCACCAATCGAAAGCCTGGCAATAATGACGGTCCGGTAACGATGTACCTTGTTGGGCTAAATCACTGCATGTGTACTGCCCAACTTGTCCCCCTGGATGTTCACCCTATTTACTTTGTCATACCAAAGACCTGCAGTACTATTGGTTGTTTACTTCTATTGTCATAAAATGATTGTCAACATTTGGTATATTAGTGGTTTCGTTTTGTACGTGAGGGTGTACCAGTGTGTGCAATCGACCATCCTATTTCATGCAGTATGTTAATTTCCATTGACACTGTGGCAATGGACATTTGGTCAACGTAGTGTCCATGCGTGCGTGGGAATTCCTTGTAGTACAACCGGACCTATAGGGTCTTGGCCGGTCTTGGGTGAGAGTGCCGAATCGGCTGAGGTCACAGAGTCTGCTTTACCTTGGTGCATCTCATCATTGTTTTCTTGGTCTTGCGAACCTGAGGGTAGTAGACGCCTTGGGCTGGCTTGGGGTCATGAGGGTCACTGGATATGGCGCCCGTGGGCAATCGCGCTATCTGTCAAAGAACGAGCTACGTGTTTTTGGCCCGTGTGTGTTACCGCGCCGGTGCATGATTCGGTTTGTACACAAAGCTACATAGGCGGATGTGTGGCATTGCCAATTGTATTCAACACTGTAAGTAGTCTATGGCCAGCTACTCCTCGCTAGGGAGCCGGCATTCTAGCACTGCACTGGGGACTTGCCCCCCCCCATGGCGCACGGCGGCCCGAGGCAGCGGCCATTGTCGGCATCGTTCCGTCGTACACATCTTCATTTCATAAATCACCCATATAACTCGCCAGTGACCACCCGCAATGAAGCTTTAATTCTGGTTCCAAAAAAACCTGGGAACCTCTCCCTCGCAAAAAATACTGATTATGCGACGTAAGTTGTCCGCGGTATAGGCTCAAACCAAATCCAGAAGCATTTGTGGAGACATTTATTTCTGTTCCCGCGGTCATGGAAAAACCTGGAGTCATGGAATTTCATCAATAAAAATCCAGGCCTGGATAAGTCTTTGACATTCAGTGAAAAGTTGTTATGTCATGGAAAAGTCAATGTGATGACAGAAAACAAGTTCAAATATTTCATGAAGTGATGTTATCACTTTCGCACAGGCTGTTTTTCTGTTGCTCAGAAAAAGAAAAAAAAAAAAGAAAACGCTTTGGCCTGTTTTTGTTTGATGTTCAGCAATTGAGAATTTTGTGCGAGGATGTCATGGAAGAAGGTCATGGAAATACCTTCAATTTTGGTCATGAGAAAGCCATGGAAATTGATTTGCCCAGAATCTGCAGGAACCCTGTTTTAATAGCCAGAAAAATATTTTCCGGCCTCGGCCACAAACCGAGGCCAGAAGCTACGAGGCCGAGACCGGCCAAAACGGGTCCCGAGCCGGTAGAGTCACCAACCCCCAACGGTAGTCCAAATCGGGCCTATTTGGAATTGAACCTAGACCTAGTATTTAGACAGGGCCGGCAGGGGTCCGGAGCCATTGGTCAGACGAACCATCTTATTTTGGAAGGGGGCCCTGTAACTGAACTGGCAGTGGGGGGGGTGCGGCTTAGCCCCCGAGCGACGTTCAACTGGAATACATGTGCCTCCATCTTTGACAACCAGCACAAGTATACCAGATGTTTCAGCTGGCTGTTCCCTGATATTGTGCCACAAGCATATAGGTTTCTGGTCTCTCTGATCTCGAATGAACTTGGATGACCTTGAACTGGTACCACAAACCCGCATGGGCTTTCTTTCTTCTATAGTTCTGCAACCCGCATACCTTGAGGGCATTGCACGCATTAAGCAACCGCTAATTCGATTTTCTCCTCCCCCGGTTTTGACCTCTCCTGACGCATGATGAGTACCAAAAGCATGATCCTTCTGCTCTTCATACCCGCAATCTACCTATTAATTAGTCAATAGGAAATCTACGAATCTCCACGGCCAGGTATTTTAATCCACTATTCAAATGGTGGGGTATTCTCACTTATGCAGCTGGGATGAGGCTAAATTTCCCCGAGCGTTCTTTAACGATTTGCATCTCCTGCCGGGGGGACATGGCTAGAGGACTTCCGAAGTGCCCTTGTTTGTGTCCCGGGGGCAAGTCCCCTGTTATTTGTAAGAAAATGGGAATGAAGTCCAAACTTTGCTTGTCTCCAACAACTAGTAACACACCAGAAACCGGGAACAAGGCCATTTGTAGATCCGAGGAGGCTTCCCGCAGTGACTTAGAGGGGGACTGATTCCACATTTTCGCGTGTGCTATACTCGTCAACCGATGGCGGCGCGGCTGTCCGCTAGTCTTATAAATTTTTAACCAGCTCTCTGTTTACCCTGTGAATCTGTGTCGATCCAGAAACCACCCCCGATACCTCTATACAGCTGCAGCACCATGTTTAACCCCCTCACTGTCCTTAACCACGTAAGGCCTTTCCGGTAATGCAGTTAGTCGGTTTTTTTTTCTATCCTCTTGCTGTCTAATCTGCAGACCCTAGCTATCAGCCAAATAACCTAATCTATGTATTACTTTTTTCAACCTTTGTTTTTTTTTATTAATATGAGAAAACAATAATGACATCACCTTAAGCTTGGTATAGGCCAGCCTGGAACACTCGAAGTAAATACCAGAAATTCCCGGTACCATCCGCGCCAACCCAGGGTGGCGCTTCGCTTAGGATAGTGACCACATAATATCCCCCCCCCCCTCCTCCAAAATGGTAAACTGATAAATTGTTGCATGGTGTTGTGTCCCTCACTTACGTATTAATTATGATCATGACACTACAGCCGGGCGTTTCATATCTGAGTAGGCATTTTTTTTCCTGGTTGGTTTCAGTGTTTATGGTGTGCATTCAATCGGTCCTAAAGGTAGTAGGTTTCGTATCGTATTTTTAACCAACTTCACCCAATTTCTTTTTCTTCCGATATAGAGGACGTTGGGCCGACGTTATTGTAGGTCAGCAGCATTCATATAAGGCAACAGTTCATGTTCAGTCATGTATTTCCAACTACTCGATTTGCTCTAGAATATTGTGTAGATACTGATCACGAGGGGGCGTCTCCCGAATGTTATGTAACAAGGTACTACGCATCCTCTGATGACACTTTAATTATTCGAGATGGAAGTGCTTAGATATGGTAGTGTAAGTTCCTAGTTTATTGTCGTCAAAGCAATTCTGCCATTACACGAAGATTTTGCCCTGAGTTTCTAATGAGCTCGTGGATGAACAATCTCCCATTCCGCATACCCTTAAAATTTTCCATCGCCAGAATTCAAACATTAATATACCAACACCCAGTGTTCTGGGCTCTTCGGACTTGTACAAAGGTTAATAACTGGAGAAAGTGACGGACCTTATTTTTGCCTCGTCTCGACAAGGACAAATCTGGTCGGATCATCACAAATAAATAGCGGGGGTATATAGAAAGTCAAGGCGGTCTCAGTTGGTCACCTAGATCTAGGTTAGCACAAGACTAACTAATAGAACTTCTGAAAGGTTCCGGTGCCAAGATACAAAGATGGTCTGTCTCACCAGCAGCCCCAGTCACCGTGAATGACCATAGCATAGGGTTTGGTTCTCACGCTATGTGCAACCCACATACCCATTTAAAACTTATTACATGTTCTATGTGACTGCTACCCACACCAAAGCCCGACTACGAGGACTAGCCAATATCCCGTAACCAATTTTCCCAATTGGGACCACAAGGCATTACGCGGAACCATGAAGCAGGGGAATGCAATGCTACTCATTCCCCGGTATGACGTGAAGACCCCGCCAATCGCAACTACCAATGGCCATAACATACTTTGCCCAATCATGGACAAAATGTCCTCCAAGAAAACAGGACTCGGTGACAACTGCTAATCGCTCCCAAGTTTCAAAGGTGACTACTTTTGCTAATAGGACAATGGAAAAAGGGGATGCGGACGAACTGGAATTTGCCCCATTAACAACTCTCCTAAATGCCCCCCAAGCCATGGAAAACTGGTCAAACTCACGCAGAAGCCAATTCGGTCCACTGTTAATGTGTTCTGGGAAGGGTATTTATTCCTAGGAAACTGGTCGTAGCGAGGGGCGGGTGTGGTGGTGTCACACACGCCAATGAGTCCAATAATTTCAGTCGTCGGCAAATATGGCTCTCAGCGACGAAAAAGGGATATAATCCACGGCAGATTATCGTCAGATCAAGTGTATATTTTATGTCAATGAAGAGTTCAGGAGGAATTGTAGTTGTGCTTTGGACAAATGAGGCTATGAGCAGGGGGCAGCTATCGACAGCAACAAAGACTGAAATCGGTGAAATTACATTAAAGTATATTGTAAAAACGCAAACATTATTGTCAAATTGATGAATATAAATTCTCAAACGCCAAAACAAATGTCTCCAAACCTTGAAATTGTCTCCAACTGCTCCACTACAGAAAATTTCTCGAGAATCAACACAAAGTTATTGGGAGGAGGGGGGGGGGGGGGGACACAGGATGCACATGGTTTTCGAGGGGAACGTTCTCCCTGCTGTCCCTCCCTTGTGACGCAAACTGCGTCTTGCAAATATGACACTCGGGAGGAAACGTTTTATGTGAGTGTGGAGCGTAGGTTCATAGAGCAAACAATTTGACGTCAAAGTAGGAACCCCCACGGGAAAATCCATAAATTTGTGTGTATACAAAAGTCACCATTTTAGCGAATGTTATCCGATGAGAAAATATTCTTTGCACGTAGAAAGTCGGCACTCAACAGAAAGTCGGGTTATTATTACATTGACATTTTCTGTCCAAATTAGTTGCCGAATATCTGTGCTTTTGATGATGGTTTCGAGCAGAAGGAAGTCTCTAGCTGTCGTGGTGATTACAATAAGACGTCAGTATGTTTCCGACACCATCCATGAGCAGAGACACAGCCAACTATAGCGCGGAGAGCATAGAATATTTGACAAAAATGTAGTCTTAAAGCAGCAAAACTGACGCCTCTAAGTAAGTAAACGTTGAAAATCTATTCGGACTATTTTACCTAGTGCCCAAAGTTGGTAATTAAAAAGCGAGGTGACTCGGCAGAAGAGTCTGTGATGATAACAGAGGAGTTTCAGGACATGGGCGCCATTTATAAGCCAAAATGGCCATTAATGGCGTAGAGCGAAGAAAAAGAAAATAGGGGCGAAAATATGGTGTGCTTAAAACAGCAAACTTCCTTAATTACTTAAATGTATTATGTATAAAACTCCATATTAGGAATCTGAAGGCGGTTAGTTAGACAAAAAACAGCTTTTGTTTCTGTGTACGCGGGATCGAAGACCGTTATTTTTATTACTTTCGTGGGAGAGGTCCCCCCATTGGTGCCCCCAGTCGCACAATGTATAGATAAATATATATTTTAATATCTTTCAAGCTATTTGTTGTGGTTCAGTGCAATTTCTCACAAAAATGAACATATTCGTCATAGTGTTGAGGTTCAGTAGGAATATTAACCCTAAACTACTTTTAAAAACCTCCCACTGATTCACGCGATTTCCAACTATTCATATTTTCGGTTTGAGGCGAGGAGAGGGGGGGGGGGAGGACCCCCCACTCATACCACTCCTCTTACACTGCGAGTCTTTCGCCACCACCGAGAGTCTCGAACGCGGTAGTTTCGGGTACCCTTACTAATGGCCGTCTGTTATTCATACCACATAAGGTATATGTTCAAAATCGGAATACCGACGACGTCACCTAGAACAGACAAAACGATACCTCGCTGATTCATCTACTCTCTGCCTGAAAAAATAGAGAGACAATACGCCAAGTATCAAGGCAATATCGATCTGTCGTGCTGTCAACGGTTGCTTTTTCCGACCACTAAATGTTCGGGCTCTGATTGATCTTTACCAAAACTTGGTCGCAATGTTCATAATTGACTGATGGGTCATTCGGATGCCATGGACCATGGCTGTTGTATTTATTGCTAGTTGTACTAATATGGGTCCCACAAAGGAATTGAAGATGAAAGCGTAAGTAAAAGGGGTGTGAGTAGAAACTTAGGTTCAAGTTGTAGAACAATATGCAAAATTGCATGTTTGACCCTCAAATAATAGATATACTCACACCTGTGATGGATGTGACCAAAGTTGGACAAACTATTCATCGACTGCTGGATGACCTTTGACCACCCAAGGCCAAAGTCAGATGTCACTTAAGGAGCCTAATGGGCCCATTGTGAGGAGAAACTGTAAGATTTATCACCTCTTATAAATAAGTTGGGATTTTCATGATGCTTGGTCAGTGTCATCAAAGGTTTTTAAACCGAAAATTCGAATGCACAAAGTTCAATGACACCATCATAACCAGTTCACTACCTATTAAATATTTGACCGGATTGAGTAAAATATGTGAATATTTGGTAGCATTAATTTTGCCTATATTCTTGTTGCGAGATTTAAGAAACCTCATGGATGTGGTTCAAATGAAGAAATCAAATAGCAGTCGCAGTCGCTGGACGTCATTATGTGTTATAATTTGCAAAATATGGTTGTCGGATTCTCACAAGACCATGGTGGACGTAGTCTGCCTTCTGTCCGGAAAGGACGAAAAAAATGGAGAAAAAAAAATCTCTGCATTTTAACAAACTTTTCAGAGAAGGGTGCCAGAGATGGAAAAACCTCAAGGGAATAGTCTTCTCAGATGCAAACAGAAAGAACTGGTGTTCAACAGTTGCAATAGTGATACGGAATAAAATCAATTTCGGTATAGTGGTCCACGCGTATACTGCAGACTGATCATCTCTCCATATACGGCAAGTGATAGTGTCTCGAGCAGGGTCTCGGTCTCGAGACTTATTTGCTCTCTCGTTCGGCCTCTGAAAACCAAGATCTAGGTTTCGAAACCCAAGTCTCGGACTCGGTCTCGGAGTGTCTCGGAGCCCTTGTAGGCTCGGAAAAATTGTTGGTCTCGACCGAGGCCACAATTTTTTTTGCAACTCCATTTTTTCTCTTCAAATGACTTGTTATTTTATTTATCAATAAATCCCATCGCGAGGAGTCATCAATGCTTTGACCTGGGAAGGGTCATTCTGGTTCTGCGTTTCAAAAAATTCCACAAATCACTCAATAGGTGTTTGGCAGAAAAACTGGCATCCTCAAAGCTAAGCATAGGTTAATTTCATAGAAGTCTACAACTAGCATATTGGCTGGGTATCCTACTCTCAGTCATAGGTACTAATTTAGAATCTGTGGACAAGAAGTACGGACACACTCGCATACACTGCGATACGACACAATACAGTGAGTGCCTTTTGAGAACGACTCTCCCTCATTATTTACATTCTGGGTATGAGTAGCCTAGTTCGGTCATGAATTTAGGTTATTAGAGGACAGTTCAATCCAGGTTGAGGAACTTGACGCTTAGAGGGGTGGGGAAAAAGAGGCGAACGACGATTTATTTCCCTAAAGTTCCCCTCAAAAATAGTGGTTAAGCTAGGAGTGGGTAGTAAGTTCTCTCCCATTGGAGAGCAGTTCATTCGTTAGACTAAATTTGAATTAGGGGCTTATGGTGTTGAAGAATCCCTCTTCGCATTGGACTCCTGAAGAAAAATCTCCCCAGTGACAAAGGAATCATCTAATTGCCCACAGCACTGATGTTGGTAAGCCATAAAGGACACACGGGTGAGTCATTTAGTTTGCTCAAATTTAACAAGATATACAACGAAATTCCAAAACTTGATCAGACACCATTCTTGACTTATCGTGTTTACAAGGTTTTAATAATTTGACCTCTGTTTGACCTCCGATACATCTGACCTGACCAATGACAATTGGGTTCATTGTAGGCCTACTCATCATGGGGAACTCGCATACCAAGTATGAGCTTCGTTCTTCCAGGTGGGGTCGACTTGTCGTGTTTACAAGCTAAAATTTGGCCAAAATATCGATTTTCCACAAATTTCCTATTTTCGACCGAAAGTCATCTCCGATCTATCCCAATACGATAGTGTATGTACTATCCATAAGAAAGATGCACACCAAATTTCAACCTGATCAGACCAACCATTCCGGACTTATCAATGTTTACAACATTTTCTGACTTTGACCTTGTTGGCCTCAGATGACCTTTGACCCGACCAAAAAACAATTGGGTTCTGTACTCCAAGTATGAGCTTCGTTCTTCCAGGTGAGGTCGCTCCGAGTTGGTTACAATCCAAAATTGGCCAAAGATTCATTCTGACAATTTTCTATTCTCGATCAAAATTCACCTCGACCGAAAGCAGAACAATAGGATTCCTGTACTCCCCATAAGGAAGCTATTATACGAAATTCCAACTTGATCAGACCAACCATTCTTGACTTATCGTGTTTACAAGGTTTTCAGACTTTTACGTCTGTTGACCTCAGATTGCCTCTCACCTGACTCCCAAAACGTGGCTTCATGTACTCATCATGGGAACACCCACATACCCAGTATGAGCTTCTTCCATCCAGGCGGGGTCGAGTATCGTGTTTACAAGCCAAGTCACACACATACGCACCCACACCCATACACACAACCCACGACTGACTGGTAGATTCCTGTGACTTCGTCAATGAATAAACATCACACGGCGTGTTCCATCGGTGTCCCCTGAGCTCTTCTTTCTTGTAAAATACCTTGAGTAAAAAATAAAAACATCCATCACACATTATAGGATTCAGCACCTAATGGATAGTAGTACAGTTCACAGAGGCAGATATCGATCTAGATGTTAGGGACTTCAGTCTGCTGTACATAGTAGGCTAACCCTTGAGCAAGGTGTTAATATTGACTTGCTCCTCACTATCCAGCTGCTGATTCGGTAATTAGGAGAAAGAACCTTTTTTCTTGGGGAGGGGGGGGGGGGGGGGGGCAAAGGCTTCAGAATACGATGCAGTGCATATGGCTCAGTGATCATCTTGGAAAATGAGTACAACCCAGGATCATTTGTCAGCTGCCGCATGCGCACAATGTAATACTACAGCAGTCTCACATGCACATTCCGAATGCGTTAATGTTCTCGCCCCCGGACGCAGAATAATGTGAGTTTCAAGAGACAAGTTAATGTGTCTATCTATGCTAAGATCTTAATAAATATTCTTCATGATCGCTTCCAACACCACTGTTGCAGTTATGTTATGTTTTTGTCACACTTCACTTAGAGGTAGTGGGCGGTTTGTCTCGAGGTGGATGTTTGTCGAGGTTCGGGTTGCTACATAGCCATGGTCGGGGTTGCTACATAGCCTGGTCGGGGTTGCTACATAGCCATGGTCGGGGTTGCTACATAGCCATGGTCGGGGTTGCTACATAGCCATGGTCGGGGGTGCTACATAGCCATGGTCGGGGTTGCTACATAGCCATGGTCGGGGTTGCTACATAGCCATGCAGATACTCAATCTATATAGGTTTCAGTACAGTCTCGGTCGCGGACCTTATTGTCTCGATCTCGGTCCTCCTGACCTGATCTCGGTCTCGATCACTGAACCCCTGGTCTCGGTCTCGGACATGCTGGTCTCGACTCCATCACTGATATTCGGAGACACCGCACATGTCAAAGTGATGGCTTTTTGCAGTAACAGTCTTTTTTTTAGGCAATCATTGGAGTAGCCAAGACAAAACAATTCAGCGTCCCGAAAGTGGAGAGGGGGCCATGGGCACTGCAATTTGAACGAGAAGTTAAAATTGGAACATGGCCATATTGTAACTGAAAACTAACCCACCTTGTGTCGTCGTTATTTTCATTCCGAGTCAAATCTTCCATCTCGGTTTCATTGCCCTCAACGTCTGATTGTTTCCTCTGCTTAAAGAACAATTCAATTGTCATTTCAACTTTTTTCCTTTACTAGACTGCTCGAATGGAAACGAAAACCTGTTTTCCGTTGAAGGCATGAAGTTGGATCTACAACTGACCATGCGGGAATTGGTCTTGGGCAAGTGATTTCACATTAGGCTGCTGGATTCTATAAATAATGGGTACCAGTGGCAGCTATATGAGGAGGAGAATGTAGTTTCAGTTAGTTTCATTCGCCTGGTCATGAAAATGTCTTAGATTGTCACAATTAACCCCGATTGCAGCTGTATACACAAAACTTTGAACGTTGACGGATAATTTGCATCAATATTAAAGACTGTCAAGAGTCCATATCGGAGGTCATCTGGTATCCAGGCTTTCCATTTTGGTTCCTGTTGTGTAAACACACTGTTGGCGGACGAGCGGTTTGTTTATCTGTATGATGTGATATAATTATTATGTCTCTTGTATTACAGTGCCGCAGTCTGGTAACGCTCCCACCGTTCGAAAACCTCACGTATTGAAATACAAAAATGAAATGGGAGTTATGTCTAGTATAGGAAGTGAAGAGCCTCCAACTGGAGTCTAGTTATGCTCAACAATTAGTCTCGTCAAAGAGCGAATTCCCTCATCAGCTTGAGGAACCTCGATAGAAATTCAGAAAGTTGGACGGATGATTTGGTAACAAAAGATACAGGTCTTTAAATGAGTGATTTGATAACAACAAATTCTGGTCTCCGAATTTTGGTCCACAAATGGCATGTCATAATTTGGTATTATTAATATAGAATATGTCATTTACAATTGAGACAGTTGTGCTATTTAACTGACGGAGCGCTGCTACCCAAAACTTTCACTTGCCAGTAACATACAATTAATCCTTCTATGTACGGGTTACACGTTAGAGGAAAACGACGATTTAGCAACTAATAGACTACTAGGCTAATACATGGTATCTATACAGTCATGTCAATGTGTATGCAAACACAGTCTGAACTGTGTCGAAATACACTCTACACAAACCATTTTATTAGCCCCTTATTTAATTGCAACTCCAAACGACTAGAAAAAAGAGATATGTTTTCGTACAGTACACGTACCCACGTAGAAGTTGGAAATTCTCGCAAATACGATGAAGTTCGGAATGTTTGGCCCGATAAAGTTGAAACTTAGTGTGTAACTTTCTTCTTAAGAGAGCCCTATGCTTGATCAAAAACAGCATCATTGGGGTGGAAAATGGGAATGTGTCAGAGTGTCACATATCCTATGTGACGCCAGACATTTTCCCAGATCCTGTGTTGGCTATTAGGTCTAAGAATGAGTCCAAGGAATCAATGGGCCCTTTGGCTTTCTGGTTTTTATCTTTATTTTTTGCTGATAATCGCAATTTGTGCTTAACGTCGTCACTGACCTGGTTTATTGGGGGCATTGCCGTCCTGGTAATATTGATTGTGGATACCGGTGCTTTCCGAAATGACGTATTATTTCATGCAGAGTGCAGTTCTATTATTTCTAGTGTTTCATATTCAGGCAATCAAAGACCATCCAATGGAAGTTTTTTTTTTCAATGGGTTAATATCGTGGTCGAACATTCTAAATGCGTCTCCTCTACTGACTGAATTGGAGAAACCGGCTTTTAGTGAATACCATCAATAGTGTATATGGGGTATTCAGGAAATGAAGTCACTGTTCATTATCCACTGTTCATTATTGTCACTGTTCATTATCCACTGTTCATTATTGTCACTGTTCATTACTGATCATTGGCACATATCTCGTCTTTTTATTTTTAGGTTGAAGGTCAGTCTAGAGTCACTCCTACTCAGTGTTATACAACCACAGGAAGCCCGGAGTTGTCAATTGTACATAAGGCTGTATCAGGAACATCACTGTGCTAATGTTTTGGAGAAATGACTTAACTTGATGATTCAACATCCAATTAAACCTAACCCACTCCCTAGTGTAACAAACAAGTGAACTAAGATTGCCCATCCTACAGGTTTTTCATGTATGATCACGTAGGTCGTATAAAACACAGAGGAAAGCAAGCTAAATCCATTGGTCCATGCCCCGTTCGTGATACGGCACACCGTCGCAAAGGTGATGCACCTCACAAGTTATGAGTTTGGAATCTCATGCGTTTTGCACAATATCACCAACAATGTGATCCCCCATAGTTTGACGTTATGTGCTAAACAACCCAACATTCCCTGAGTATCCTATTGTTTTGGACATTTCCTAACCGCTTGACATGTTTGTCCTCATAGAAATAAATGGCACGGCATACCGGCTCGTCATAGTCAAAACTGCTGGAACTGATTGATTCTCCAAGGAGAAATTAACATTCAGATTCAAGGAAAAACAAAGCTTGTTGGGCTGTGCTACTGTTATGTCACATTTTGTTGCAGAAACTTTATGTTGCGCAATATTGCGCAATATAGGCCTACATTGGAATCATATATTTGAAGGTCCATAGCTTTACAACGGAATGTCGTACTTAGTTTGGGCCAATACTAGTCTCGGTGAATTCGCTATCTATATCGCCCAGTACTCTCAAACAAAATCCAGCTTTTAATTGGATTATTCAAGTAAAGTCGGTACTGTACTAGTCTAAATGCTAAAATTTAAGTACCAAACAAGCCGCCGAGGATGAGCACCAATGCAATCTTCGAAGAAATGATCCAAACATAGGAAAATTCCGTTTATGCTATATCCGAATTGTGACTATTCAGTTGGAATATCCAAGGAAAAGGAACATTTTTCAGAAGGTATGATTTTTTTCCTAGGGTTAGGTAAATCATCTAGATCTGCCTTTCAAAAAATTCAATTGGAAAAAAAAATTCACCTCACCCCGGCATGATTTGATCTAAAGCGCCGGCGCGGAACGCAATTTTTTGGGAAACAAGATGCCTGTTAACCCCCCAATAATAGTTTTCATATGTTTCGAATTGGGGTAAATCCAACTAGAAATACTTGGAAAGAAATAAACCTGTATATCTTAGTTGGAAAACTCTTGAATATGGACACTTTGTGTCTGGGTGATTAGCCCAAGCTACCTTTCAATAAAATTCCGACTGGTCGCCTAAATTCCCAACTATGCAATTATGCAATCAGGTATGGGGGGGGGGGGGATGAGGGGGATGAGGCACCCACTACCCCTGCAGCAAACACGTCTCATTGGTTGCGTCCGGTTACTTCTTTATATCGTTTTCCGAAGCTTCAGAATACAGGTAGAGTCAGAATATAGAACCGCCCAGAGGAGTACATCAGTACAATAGCAACGATCCCACATGTGCATAGCTTGTTTCCTGCAAAACAAAAAAGGTCTAACTGATAGTATTTTATAGGTATGTACTGACTGTGTGTGTACTGACTAGGTGAAAACAATTTCCGACCTTCCTGCTTCGCTGTCTATATTTCAACCGCATTGTCCCTAACAGTTTTCAATGTGCTTCTGAAATTATACGTTTACAAGTCGAATGTATAAAATTTGATCTCTGGGACGGGGGTAGTGCATCAACAATAGAACTAGCATTGTTAAAGTCTTAGATATGCAGATCCAAACGGTGAGGTATCATGTTCTCGGGTTCGAGACCACCAATTGGCTCCATAGATGAATTGGTATAAGGGCGCTTGCACGTATAAGGAAGAGGTCCGCGGGTTCGAATCCGGGGAGCCATGAGCTGTTCATGGAATCCCGACCTTCGGTGCCCCCCTCTCTCGACAGAAGTATTGATTACAATTGGAAGACTAATAAACACATTACATCGTTAGAAACCAACATAACGAAACGACCAATTGACACCTTAATAGATCCTCTAGCAGTTAGGGCATGTTGGTGGGGGAATGAGTGTTAGGAAATCATGCTTGGCAAAGGTTAATACGCCTTTCATTATCGTGAACAGGTCATCAGTTGGAATGTGTTACCGTATTGTTGTGATACATACATAGGCCCACACCTACCTGCCTGCATCCGACCTATATACACCTACTACATACACACATTATATATACGAAGGTACATGCATCCATCCATCCGGAACGGAAAATTATACATAGTGGGTAAACTTTATGTTGTAGGGAATGGGAAGGGGGTTGGTAGTATCTGAGAAAAAAGTAAAACAGCGGAATGGTATAGATGGAGGGTTGAGAATCATCAGCAAACCCGCTTGGTCTCGGTAAATACCCAATCTCCACATTCTGCTCTTTAACGCACAAGAAGACCCGGAAAATAACAACTGCAATAAACTCGGTAAATAAACAAATATTCGGGAGACGATGATGATTGTGAGGTTTGAATTCATAGACTCCATAATTTCAGGGGTTATAGCGTTCCCTTGTGTGGACTTTCAGGTGCAGCAGATGGCGATGATAGAATACTCCAGGCTCACTAGTCTTTCGTCGTACCGCTTTTGGACGGTTAACAGCCTGTGATATTGTTGTTTGATCACTGTTGGAAGGTGCAAAATAGAGAAGAACATAACGCCCCTGTGCTTCGAGTAACTCTTAGTAGAATATGAAGTCGTATAAGATTTTTTTTATTTATTTCAATTCAATTCTAACGGAGCGTGACCTTGATGAATGGGGGTTTTCCACTTCGGAAACCATAGTTGTTTAGTTTAGTGGAAAGGGTAAGGGTCAGGAAGATTACAATATAATCCTCATGAAAGACCATGAATCATAACATCTCAAAAAAGGGGAATAACCCAGAGCCTAAAATAATTCGCCCAGAACTCCTGAAAAATAAATCAAGAATGTTCTTCAACGCATTCACATCTCAACAACAGACAGAAACAAAATTTCAGGAAGGCTCTCCCACTCATAAATAATCCCTGTGAGAGTTTTTTTCTTTTTCGAATGTCCAATATACCGCGTTCACCAGGAAAGCTTGGGGCAATAACCCTATTGGTGTTCTCTTAGGGAAAACGCAAAGGAATAGTGAAAGGATTAGGCCCTAGAAGGCACAATTTAGAAAATAATCTTAAAACCTGAAAGCCTACGCATCAAGGACACGCGAATCATATATAAAATAAATATAATAAATTATTCCTACAGTTAACTTGTGAGTTCTAACGGACGATGGACCCCGACTAAATATATCAGTTTTTTAAAGTTTCCTCAATTTTCTTATTCTGCAAATTCCTGCAGAAGTGGTTTGCCAACTCTGCGCAATTGGGACTTGATCATGAGAGTTCACTTATTTATATTGTTCATCTTCACATGAACTGATGCTTGGACCTTGTAACCTCTTGAAAAATGTTCTTCATGCTGATGATTCTTTCCGAGTGTAGCTATCTTATTCAGGGTGATGTGGAGCTGCCACCTCTGTGCATTTTGACCCATTCTATATAGATGGCGTCCCAAATGGGCTGCTATTAACGAATCCCTAGGAAAGGCACTGCTTACTTTCTGTAATATGCCCACCAGTTTTGGGTTTTTTTTTTTTTTTCCCAATAAGGAATGCATATTGTTAGGTTCGGTGATTTTCTGGAGTGCTTCGAGAATTCGTGTACGTATTGTTGCCGTGGTAACTGGATATAGGGTGTTATGAGACCGATTAAGGGGTGAATAACATCGGCAGAAACACGAAAAATTCAATAAATACCCATTTTCAGAGAATGTATAAGAAGCATAGATAATTTATTATTTGTGAGGAGATATCTCTGCTGCCAGTGTACCTAGCTGCATCCACCCAGCGCTTCCAATCACCTAGCTTGGCATTCGCATAACCCCTCCCAACTCTTTCGATTGACGAAACCGCCAAGTCCCGTGCCGTCTAGTCTTTTGGTAAGGTTTGTCCCGGTTGTACAAGAGTGATGGACCAGTAAGGGTTGTTACCCTGAACATCATTCAGGAATCATCGACATTTCGTTCAATAAGCACCACTCTCTCATCCAGGCATCCCAGGAGACATCAGAGCATCCGAGACGGCCTGCCACAGCAAAGAGTTTTCTCCAAATGTGTGACAGTGGGTTATGTCCGGGCCTTTTTATCCGATCAATTTCTCTTATGCCGCGAGGAGTTTGACAATATATGGCATGCTGCAATTCGGAAGGTGTGAGACGCTAAGGCCAACCCAACCCCAAAAATGAACTTCCAAGCGCAGTTGGTTGTCTTTGTCCACGTACCTGCCCCCCCCCCCCCCCTATTTGCAAATAAGTAAAGACAAATGCTGCCTGCAATTTTGCTAATAACACTGCAAAACCTCTACTGCAACTGCAATAAACAAGATTTTGTGGTAAAACATCATTGGTCACTTGGGGTCATGGTGGGGGAGGGTTCTTACCCCCACCCCGTGAGGCCAGATGACGGTGGTTGTAGATGCAACCACACAGTGACTGCAATTTCACTGCCTTTACGAGAGCACGTTAAGGTTTAGCAAGTAAGTGTAAATATTACCAATCCTGACTTCTCTGTTTAAGCAAGAGAGCAAAGGGCTTTTGATCCTTGACTGATCCTGAGAATTCTGGACTTATTCGAAACACATCAGACTGTGACTCTGATGACATCAGATTGCATATATTGCCATCTAGGAGGGAACCCCATATGCCTTACCAAGTTGAGCTTGATCCATCCAGGTAGGTCGGGTTATCGTGTTCACAAGCCAAAATGTCAACGTCCCCAAAGGGACTTCCATGTCTACACCGAGAAGACAGGGTCCATTTCTCCCAATGATGGGAGGGTCTAGCAAATTTCAGCATGAATTTTTTTTTTTTTTTTCGGGGGGGGGGGGGACCAAAGCCGTTCTGGAGATATTGTGTTTACAAAGTTTACAGACCTTGACATTTGTTGGCCATAGGTTGACCTTGGTCTGACCACAAAGCAACAGGGATTAATGTACTCAGTTTGGGGAACCACACACGAAGTTCTCTTCGACTAAATCCTAACAGCCACTGTAACAAATTCTGATTTATAACCGGTTATGAACGCTTGATATTGATCTCCACGGTTCTCGAAATCTGGCGTCATTTTTTTCTGTCAAACTTTTTAGTAACCCTGGTTTCTGAACTGTGTCGCAATACACTCTATACAACCAGTTATTGGTCTCCTCATTATTGCAACTCCAAGCCGACCGAGAAAAAAGAGATATCTTTCACACCGTACACGTACCCTCTATGAGTATCCGATGTTTCGATCCTAACAATAGACAATCGGCATATCACTACAGCAGTGATACGTATAGGGATCCTTAATACTGGTTTTGAGAGTTGTCACAAGAGAAAGGACTTAAATATCCATTCGTATCCAAGGCAAAGAAAATATCAAGTTGTAATAAGGTTTACTAAAATTGGTAGGATTGACGGTGTAGATATACCAATAGTTACCTCTGTCTGTCAGTTCAGAGACTACGTCTGACTTGGGAGTTGTTGAATGCTTATCTTTTGTGAAATCAAAGAATGAGAAGAAACAATGGACGAGAATGTTCAATGATCGTCAGTTTTGCAATCCATCCTAGCAACTCAAATATTGTCTCCCCGTGTCCTTTTTCAGATTCAAAAAAAATTAAGAATTTGATGTAATACATTAAGGTATCAGTGATATCATATCATCTTTTAAATCCCTTGACGCTTTTTTGGCCATTCGCCAATCGTAATGTATGGGTGGGTGGTTTCCACCAGTTATTGTAATGACAGACCTTTCGGCATATGAGCTTGAGCAGCATCGCACACTACAGGAGAAGCGTGAATGTTTTCTCCATTCTGATCTTCAATCTGTGAAGAGCAGAAACTGCAGAATGGAAGAGAGATATTTTTCATGTGCGTGAATAGATTTACTGTAATGCATATGCGCGGAATTTCCTTCGTCCAACTTTGTCTTGGCTCGAATAGTGCTCGACGTAATCGATTGTATCACACCACATGATAATCAATCTGATATCCTTTTGGTCTCCGGTGCGCGATTTTGCTTTTGGGTGGGGAAGCGCAATCGCATAGACGTCAATGGCAGGATGGGCTAGGCTATAGCGGCAGCCTCCAACCTCAACGATTAAAAAAAATAGGCCAGAGTTGAGAACAAAATTGGGCTGAGTTACCGTTTTTTATTTATTGATTGTCACGATTTTTTTTTTACATTATCCCGATTTCTGTACTTTTGCCCGGAATAACCCAAAAATTGTGGCGAGTCTTTCGCGGCGGTTGATCTCTTACTGTATTATGTCGTGTTTGTCGTGTGGCGCCTGGTTTCAGGCAGGGTCCTTGATATTGCCCCAACCCCCCAAAACCATAAAGTTGCAATCCGCATTGGATGTGCAACTCTGAAGTGAATTAGGTTCGGGTCTTGCATACAGGCAATGCATTCGACGAGATTACGACGGCATGTTGCCGTCGCAATGCAATCGACCCTCACTCTCCATGATATATCCTCTCATTTATTTTATTACTGCTGAAGTTACCTCATTCCTCTCGCGTAGTTGTTGATTGTTTAAAACGAATAGGCTTGTGTCCAGTCCATGGGTCGCATCCAATGGTTGTGGTGCAATGTACGACTGCATGGGTGAATTAATTATCTTTTTATTTTAATAATTCCGCTTTCATGGTTTTCGATCTCTACTACGAGTACCTCTCAGGGTTCTCCAATAACGCTGAGTTGGACGAAGCACCGGAGATAAAGCGCATTGCCTGGTAATGACCAGCCGACTGGGATTCGAACTCGGAACCTTTCGATCACAAGTGCTAAGCTATACTGACTGAGCTAATCCGATCTCCAGATTAGCTCTGGTCTCTAGGGTTCCGTAAGCTGTGTTATGGGGCCCCACATACCGAGTGTATTAGTTTCAGCGTTGTTCAATGTTGACCATTTCTGGGTTTAAACGAATGAGGAAGTTGAAGAAATCATATTCAGACCTGTGAACACATTGAAAACAGCCCTGGGTGCGTGGATTTAGTGAGAAGATAAATGGACTACGTTAGATATAATGGACTACGGAACGGAAATTTCTTGCTTCACAGGGCAGCGAATGTGTATTATAGATGCATACTATGGTAATATTACGATTACCATATTGTCAAAATTGCCGTTTCATCGACCATAATCCTCAAGTTGAGGAAATGTATGGATGAAATGGTCAGATTGTTAAATGTGGAGGAGGGGTTAATTACCTCGTTTTCTTGCAGGAGCTAACTTCCGAGGTAGTATTACTGCCGTATGACTGCGAGACATTTAAATATACGTTGGACGTCACGACACCAGTAATTTTTTGCTAGCAGCATATGCACCTAATGTCAATGGCTTGCGGGGGTAACATCGAGAAATGTCACCAGACTGTGCCTGCCTGATTTCGCACAAACGGTATATACAGTTAAGCATGGTGGACTTAGGCCTATGAGTTTTTCATCGCGCCTGCAGCACGTGCGCCCCGAGGGGGGTTGGCAACCCAGTGCGCAGAGGGGCGTGGCGCCACAGCTCGATATAGGAGCCGTTCGCGGAAGCATACTGCTAAGTTTCGATATGATACTTGTGAACTTGTAATGGTGTTGTAGTTATTTGAGATGGCAGTGCATTCGCAATTTCAGGATTACGATGTAAGTTAGTCAATGAGCGGTTATCTGCATGCATACAGATAACCATACATACATACCTTGCTTTATCGAATGGGATGTATCTTTTCGAACTGATCTGTGCAAGGAAGCAGCACTTCTATTAGTATAATTCTGTTGGGCGTCAAAATCGGGCCTCAATAATCACGAGATCCCCGGTATCAGTGATATCATATCCATCCTGCAGCTTTTTTTACCTCTCTCCAGTCGATTAATAGTTCCCTAATTTGATTGTACAAAAAACATCTAAGCGTTCTGCAGCAGCATCGAAATTAGTACAGGAGAGCGTGATGTTTTCTCCATTCTGACTTCAATCTGCGAAGGAAGGATTACGGCAGGAATGGAAGAAGAGATATTTTCCAATATTGGGGTGGGTGGCACTATTTACTAAAGAAAGTACTTTGGTATCTTTGATAACATATTTGAAACCTGGGTGACATACAGTAGAGCAATGCTGCATAGGTGGTGTAGTTGTCTGAATTCCATCATCGCAACCATACCGCACACCTGGTAACTGTAGGAACAACACACAATTTGATGCACCACTTTAGTTCTGCTTATATAAGCCTATTCTAGTCATGGGTACGACGGCAGAAGGGTCTCTGTTCCCATACACCGACGAACATCTCGGAAGCCTCTGAAATTCCTCATTCGTTCAAGGTCATTAACTATGTTTGAGAGAATGCAGCCTGCCGACATTAATCGCAAGCAGACATTCTCTGTACTGAACTCAAGCAAGCAAACATTTTTCATCGTTTGACGACTCCTACCTCCGAATACTTTACAGGTATGCCATCAAAGTCAAGTCGGTAATACATGCAATGTTATGTTGATCACACACGATCTTCCAAGGAATACTGTATAACCGGAGGAAAGTCGTAACCCGTCAAACGAAGATGTCTCTTTCCCCTATGATAAATTAACGTAACAATCAATGAGGATTGAATGTGTACAATACTGGAATAAGTGGTGCGGCCGAAGAATCAATAGATATGCCGTACTGATACATAGGGTAGGTGAACAAATGCACAGATTTCTTAGAGATATGGCCCTCTAATCGGTACGAAAAAAGCCTGTATAGGGCAAAAGGGCCTACGCTGAACCCAATATTGACCAGCCAGGTTATAGGCCCATAAATAATTCGAAGATCCCGATGAAAAAAAAATTACACGCTCGTGGCTCATCCGGACATACTTACTTATACGCCTCGTGTTATGTTCCACCCGAAAGGTGCTTCGCTGACTAAGGAAATCC
This sequence comes from Sclerodactyla briareus, assembly GCA_026419785.1. Taxonomy (NCBI): domain Eukaryota; kingdom Metazoa; phylum Echinodermata; class Holothuroidea; order Dendrochirotida; family Sclerodactylidae; genus Sclerodactyla; species Sclerodactyla briareus. The sequence goes on along the minus strand of JAODTK010004532.1, from coordinate 225,013 downwards.
CCAGTCGGAAATTGTAGAGGGCTCCATTTTCAGGTGTGGAAGGACACCAGGCGTATCTCGCCCTACTCTTTTCGAAGGGCCATGTTTTGTAACGAGGCAGGGGGTGAGAAAATTCCTGCTCCCGGGATCGGCCATTTAACAGCCCCATCCGACAGACGAGAGCAGTAGCTTCCACTCGTGCAACGCTTTCCTACACGAGGAAAGGAGCGGGGTGAAGTTTGGTGTCTGTGACGACACTAGGGTTTGAACCAGGGACATCAGGCATTGCAGGGGACACTATACCGTTCCGCCACCTCACCGTCTATCAGTAAGTTTGAGGGTGCCACTTAAATATTCATCATGTTGTTGTCCTTTGAACAGGAAAACCATTTTGCCGGTGTCCACCATTCCGAGCGATGTTCTTGCATATCTCGAGCTGTGTGGCTATACATATTTGAGACCATACAGACTAACCATGACCTTATAGACTTACACAAGGCCATATAGTCTCACACTGAGATAATCTTTTTGTTGAATCCAGGTAAATTGTGGGAAAACTGGAAGTGGTGTATTGTGAGAATCGCCATCTTTCAATTCTCTCAAAATGGCCATATTCGGACTTTCCCTTGTTGATCGGAAACAATAAGACAGGAAAATCATAGGTTAATTTTCGGGGGGACTGATATTTGGGAGGTATGGCATCCAATAGATTCACTTGTGGTGACTAGCACTTAATTGGCTCACATTTTGGAAGCCAAAACTACACCATATGTGATGAAACGGCCGCTGACTATTGTGTGTTGTTGTAAAAATTCTGGTCAGTTTGGGCAGTACGAGGAAGAGTCTGGTGGGTCGACAAATTTTCCAGAATTGCTTTACGGAGTTCCACATTGCCGCCATCTTAGATTTCAAAATAACCGCCACGTTAATAAGACATCCTTGCTACGGGCAGTCTTTGGATTCATTCAGGTTGTGGTAGATGTACGAATATAAACAAGCGCAAGTGTAACATCTCGGAGGCTGCGGACGGCCCCAAAAAATTCCTCTGGGAATACACTGCATGGTCTTAACCATTCCACATGCATTGTATGTCAACAATTAGATTGATCTTTTACCGGACACTACTTGGAATGACTTTGAAAATGTCTACCAATTGGCCATATTTGCTATATGCCTTGCTCATTCCTAGCCTGTAGCAGTGAACAGTGTAAACACTCTTGGAACTGTTGTGAGTCCACATAGCCTCCAATTCATTCCTCCATTGATTATAGTTCCACACGATGCTGAAGTGACCAGCCAGCACCTGTAGATAATGAGAAGGTGAAACAAGATCCTCCGACCGAATGGCCTGTGAGTTCCCCATTGCCCCTATTCATTCCACCTTGGTGCTGACAGATTGAATGTATTAAACGTCCCCTCTAGCTGCTACCCGCTCCGCAGGGATAGGGAGTTATGTAAAACAAACCTCTCTCACAGAAAGCCATTGGGAATGGCTGTGGGAAGGATAATTGGGGTAATTATTCGGATTAATTACAATCAAAATACACTGTACAAAACGGGAAATGTAACTCAGCCGAGCCAGTGGCATGCTTATCCACTCACCAAGTTTCAACCTGTTTCAACCTGATGTTTTTTCGCACGTACGTTTAAAAGTTAGGAAGTGAATGTGCGAACAGAACGGACACCGAACAAAGAAACGAAGGGGACCAACGGACGGACGGACCGGACGGGCGGAGAGACATGTGGACTGTTGAGCTGCCACCCGCAGCTAAAAAACAAGAGACATATAGAGGGATGTCGTTGGCAAGACAAATCATTCCCTCAGCACACCCAACTCTCAGATCAGTATAAACAGATAGATAACTTTGACGGCACGCCCAATTTCTAATTTGGTTATTGTGTCCGTAGGAGTTTCAAGTACAAAGTTGATCCTCTTGCATCAAACAAGAAATTGTGAGCGATAACATTTAAAAAGCTAATAATGTATGAGAGGGAGAATGAAAACGGGATGAATGCCGAGCGGTGGCAGGATGTTAGGGCGAGGTGCCGCAGGTGCGCGTCTAACGGGGCATGGATGATCCTTCCCATAGCGCTTTATTACCTCCAGATAATAATATAAAGCATCACTACAACCGAATAACTTGGGTTCTCGTCAACGGAATCCCAGCCCGCTTTCCCTGGGCCGCTAATTCTGTTGGGTACTTTCTAGATGACGTTTGCTATAGTTCACGATTTTCCTGCTAACTACCCATTTTTGAGGGTTCTCATATCAGTGACGTCTATTCCTCTTCCTAAACTGGATGTGAAATTGGTTTGAACAAGACGGATTATACGTTATGCAGTTGTCAGACTTGTTACACTTAGGTGACCTAGCGTCACAGTATACCCAGTTCAATATTAACAGTGATGAAATTGAAAGAGTCTCGAGAATTATGATATCTAGGTGTGGTCATGATGATGAGCTGAAATGGAAGGAACAATTTTCGCGACGTTGAAAAAAGGCTAAAACCCCGTCTCTACGGCTTACGTAAACTGAACATTTTTAATGTTAATCCAGAAATACTTGTTATCTTTTATGACTCGGTTATCTGTTTACTCTTGACATACTGTGCTGTCTGTAGGGCTGGTAACTTGACAAAACTCGCATGAAAATAATTAATGACATATCAGTCGTGCAGGCAGGAATTGTTACTGGAGCTTGCCATGTCTTAATAACGCGCTCTATGGGTTTTAGAGGTGCGAACAACATTGAAATCACTGTGGAATGACCCGGCGGCAACCATTATATTGCCAACTTGATTAACGTCTCATCCATCGTAGTGAAGGACTGAGGGCGGTTAGTGGTCTCGAACTGACAGATATCGCTCTGCATTCATAGGTAATGCGTTAGGCTTCACAATGCAGATTTACAGGTAGGTTTTTTTCCCTAACAACCAGCTCTTACCATTTTTTTTGATTCCTCGACGAGTACGAGGAGTCAGGTCAGAGGTAATCTGAGTCACCAGAGGTCACGTCTTGAAACCTTGTCAACACGATGTGTCCAGATGGTTGGTTGATTTCAAGTTGGAATTCTGTGTACAGCTTGCCTTATGAGGAGTATACAGGAACCCTATGTTCTTTTTTGGTACAGGTCGGAAGTGAATTTTGGTTCGAAAAATGGGGAAATTTATGAAAAGTCAACATTTTTAGCCAATTTTGGATTGTAAAACACAGCTAACTCAACCCACCTGGATGGAGTGAAGCTCATACGTGGTAGGTGTGTTCCCCATGATGCGTACATTAATTCTATTGTTTTGGGTCAGGTCAGAGGCACCAGAGGTCAAAGTATGACAACCCTTGTAAACACGATAAGTCACGACAGGTTGGTCAGAATCAAGTTGAAATTAGGTGTATAGCTTTCTTAGGGGAGTACAGGAACCCTATGTTTTGGTTCAGTCGGGGGTGAATTTTGGTTAAAAAATTAGAATTTCTTGAAAAGTCGATATTTCAGCCATTTGTGGCTTGTAAAACATGATAACTCGACCCCACCTGGATGCATTGGAGGCCATACTTGGTGATGTATGTTCCCCATGGATGGAGTACATGAGCCCTTGGTTTTTGGTCAGGTCAGATTGAATTTGGTCGAAAATAGAAAATTTGTGAAAAAATTGGATATTTTAGCCAAGTTGGCCTGTAAACAGATAACTCGACCCCACCTGATGGATGAAGTTCATAATCGATGTGCTAGATAGTATTAGATAGATCACTTATTAGAATCCTCAGAAAAGGAAATACAATCTGCCAGTCAAATAAGAAGACGAATATTAAAACGCAGATAAACATTATGAGAACAGGTCAGTTTAAAATACTAAAAAGGCTAAACGAAAAAGTATGGTCTTCGCGTTTTATGTAAAAAACAGTTAGCAAAATGTTAAAAAGGTTAGAGCTGGTGGGGTAGCGGTCGGGAGATAAAAAAACGACATGGTTAAAATCTGCTTGTGAAGCCGAACTGCATTACATAGAATGAGAGCGATATCTGTCAGTACGAGACACTACCGCCCTCAGTCTTCCACTACGAGGGGGAGACGTTCATAAGTTGCCATAGGATGGATGCCGCGGGTATGCCACAGTGATTTTCAATTTGTTCGCACCCTATATTCATAGAGAGAGTTAAGACATGGCAGGGCTCCAGTAACAATCTTGCCGCCCACGACTGATTTATGTCGATTATTTTCATATTGAGTTTTGTCTCAGTTACCAGCTCAACAGACAACACAGTATGGTGTGTGTTCCCCATATGAGTACATGAAACCATATTGTTTTGGGGTCAGCGTCCAGGGGCGGCGTCAGGGTTCGATGATTGGGGGGCATATCAGTTTTTGACAAATCTGTTTTGGAGACGATATGGGGTAGGGGTATAAGGGGAGGGGGCGGTGGGGTGGCCCCTCCCCTCTCGGAAAATTTTTGATTGTTTAAGCGTTTTAAGCGTTCCTTGATGCAATATGTGATATTATGGTCACATTTTCTCAGTCTTGGTATTGTTAATTTAGCGAAATGAGAGTCAAAGTATGGAGGCCAGTTTACCCAAAAAAGGAAGGCAACCGTTTCAAATTAGCCTACATTTGATAACTGTACTCTGTTTTCATTTGCAGCTTTTGAATGGGCATTTAAGATGTGAAATACACTCACAAGCGCATATAGGCTATTGAAGCCGTTAATTCGGGCTTTCTTCCCGAGTGGCTACAATGAACATCAGCTGACTGAATGTTGTCGACTGGAATGGATTCACACCGCAAACTTGAAATTCTAATCAGTATGACGTGATTTCACTATCCAAGCGACTCCGGGATATGACACTTGATTTGACGGTATATAACGCCATAACAAAAACTGTTAAAAAAATCTCTCCTCCTTATCAGTGGAGTCACTCGACTTTTAAGACTGGGGGGGGGGGGCACAGACATTTAGTGGGGGGAACAAGAAAAACTATCAAAGCGGCAAGCGCCAAATGGGTTGGCGCGGAGAGTAAAAGAAAAAAATTTCGGTTTGCTTCAGCCCCCAGATAGCCGGACATGACCTCTCCCGACAAAACGGTTAGGCTGCATGTACCAAGCTTCAAATTCGGGCATTTTGATCACAAATACTGTAATCGGTAGAAAATTCTAAAATTTTGTCTGACCTCGACCTTTAGCGACTGTGCCCCGACTTTTTGGCCAGAAAATATTCAATTAATTTGTGCCCCACACTAAGTTCACCAGTGCGCGCGAAAGCGCTGCAATTTTTCCTGGGTCTTCCGGCCACATCTGGAAAAAACAGAAATCTCACAGAAAATTTGGGAATTTAGCTATCTTTAGCTTACTGTCCCAAACATGATATGAAATATTTTTTGCGTTGAAAAATCGAAGCAATGTGATAGCCGAAGCACTGCATTTCTAAATCGCGCGTGGTAGAGGAAGGAAACGGACGGAGGCGGAAGGGTTTAGTGATAAAAAGAGGTGGACTGTAGTTTTCAAGGTCAATGAGAATGTTGTTGTATAATTTCAGTATTTTACATCACAGATACTTATAGGTAGGGGCCAATGAGGTAGAAAGTTCCATAGAGTGCTGCTGGAGATGGGGAAACGACCGGGACACATCGCCATATAAGCACAACGCGCGAAGCGCGAAAATGTTTCACCTTTAATCGCTCGATGCGAAATTTGACACAATAATGTCTTTTTGAGATTTTTTTGTTGTGTTTTTGCCAGATCTATTGCAATGGTAGTCGAATACTGACACAGATATTTTTGCCGACGGGACGACCGTTAGAACTACTCTCCACCCATACAGACAAACATGCTCAAATGCATTTTCATAAAAAAAAATTCGGCTCAGAAATCTGCTGGGGGGGGAGGGACACGACCCCCCCGTATCCCCCCGTGCGGCGCATGGTTCAGGTCTGAGGCCATCTGAGGTCAACCAGAGTCGAAGTCTGAAAACCTTGAAAAAAAAAGAAAATTTGTGAAAAGTTCAATATTTTGGCCAATTTGGGGCTTGTAAAAACGATAACTCGATCCCTCTTGATGAATGAAGCTAATACTTGGATGTGTGTTCCTCATGATGAGTACATGGGACCCTGTTGTTTTGGGGTCGGGTAAAGGGTCATCTGGGGTCACCAGAGGTCAAAGTCTGAAAACCTTGTAAACACGATAAGTAACAGAAATGGTTGATCTGATCGGGTTAAATTTGGTGTGTAGCTTTCTTATGGGGAGTACAGGAACCCTATTGTTTTTTGGAATATTCGGGGGTGAATTTTAACCAAGAACAGAAAAAAATTTGTGAAAAGTCATTATTTTGGCCAATTTATTTTGACTTGTTAAACACGATAACTGATTTGATTTGATTGTTAATTTCCGCTTATACAATGACACTACATAAATAAATACAACATAGATGGCATATGCGGAGGAGGTCCAAAAAGCAAAGCTTGTACGAAGTGAACCCCCTAACAAAAAATAAATACACAATGCAGAGTAAACCACACTCCACAACCCCAGCACCAACCACCCCTACCTCAATTAACCTAACATAAGAAATACTGTTTACCCATGCATATAACTCACCCCTCCTGGATGAATGAAGCTATATTGTATGTGTGTTCCTCATGATGAGTACATGAACCCTGTTGTTTTGGGGTCAGGTCAGAGGTCATCTGGGGTCACCAGAGGTAAAGTTCAGATCAATGCTTCTGGCAACTCAACCCAGCCGTCAACATTTTTGTGATTTTGTTTTGCTTCGAAAGTTTATCGTTTTGTTCCGCTTGTTCGTGGATATTCGCATCGCAACTTTTGTTTGTATTATCTATGTGTGTTGTTTGCATGTTCTGTTTCAGTAGGAATGTCTTTTCTTGTGTTCTACGGTCATTTTGGTCCCACGTCAATCCCTTCATGCATTCCACTGTATTCCGAACAGTAACAGAGCTTGTCTTCCAGAGTGTCTTCCAGACTCCGTCTGTTGTCTAATTGACATGCAGTGTTACATCAGGAAACACAGCTCGAACCTGCCGGGGTGTTCTTTGTCGCCGATTCCATAGATTGAGGGTTGTTGATATTTTGGAAGTACATGCTATTTGACCGTTTTCTCCGGTTGCTTGGGGGGAGCAAACACGCCTGGCCGCGATGTTGCACAAACAGTAATTTTGTTGTACGCGTTGTCAACAGTGTCATTCATCAGATCTTGAAGACAGCTTCTCCATCAGTTGATTCTCTTGGGACTATTCATCATCTCTTCATCCTCTTTTGTATTCATATTTGTTAGCTTCTCGAGATTCCCAGCAAAATGAGGGATTTGTTTTGTCTGAGGTAATGTCAACGTACTCTCTTTCAGTTTCCGCGTCGTATCCTTCCAATACCACAAAAGCCCACGGGTTTATTCAGGCTCTACTCTCTCCATCGGAAAATAGAGAAGCAAATACTCTCTTTCGATCCCATTGCTAGCAATATCTTCTTAGGCGTCTGTTCCTTTGCCTTTCTAGCGAAATCAACACCGCGCTGTTGGCTTCGCGAAAACCTTGATGTATGTTTCTCTTATATTGCCGTTTATGGACCAATTTGCTCCGGTGATTTGAAAGTACAATCGAGGTCTGTTTCTTTCAGTCAGATGAAGGCGAGTTAAGGGTAAACTTAACTCATTGTGAGATAATGTCCACTTAAAAAGCCGACGGAAATCAACAAAGCAAATTACTTCCAAATAAACAGAAAAAACACCTAAAATGTATAGGTAAGTAAGAAAAGTGACAAAAATTGCCGGGGAGTCAGGTTAAGCCATACCCACCAAGTTTCATGAAAAGCCGACCAACCTATAAGATTTTGCAGTAAATAATGAAAAATAAGGACCATTGAATGACATTGCATGATTTTGGTGAAAGTTTCGGGACTGAGAGTGACATATTCACCAAGTTTTGTGGAAATTCGAAGAACGAATTGGACGACTAATTAGCATATCTTACGCTGGAAATCCAATCCAATTCATTTAAACTAATATCCGGTACTCATGTGCAAAATCAAATCACCAGAGCAACCTACGGGTCGTCCGTAATTTGCTAAGAGCTTGAACAATAATCACATGAAATGGAAAAGGCTACCGGTACTAATTAGTGATTTTTGTGCCCGAATCTAATCAGATATGTTTTCATCCAACCCCGGATACTACATCCGGAATTCCATCAACATCGGTCCTACCCCATTCCAGAGAAATTCTGCTAACGTGAAAGTGGGACACACACCAGGCACACGCACATACACACATCACATACACACAATTACACACGCACGCACACACGCACGCACACACACGCACATACAAACACACACCAACACATGAGCACGGACATGACTGCAAAGATTCATTTTGCCTCCGCACTGAATAAAAAATTGGAAACGGGGACAAATGCCGCGGTTGGGCAAAAAAATCGATTCACTAGAAAACCAGAGCCAATTATTGCTAAAATGTGGACGTTTGAAAACCTGTAACCAATGAATCATAGATAGATTCGAACAAAATCATTCGCAAGTTATTAAATAATTCATCCATTTCAATAAAAAAAATTGTCTTTCTGTTATGAGCGCGAAAATGTAGCATGTACTGTCATGTCTATGGGCGGCTCGCATTTCCCCTGTGATGTCATAGATTTTTCAAAAGTAATTGAAAATAACTCAACAAGGGTAAAACATGCTAAAAACCTTCAAATTAGGGTAGGGGTGGTTTGTGGAATGTCCTATTCACCCATGTGCCAGTTGGAAGTTATACAATAGAGAGACACTAACTGATTGATCCACTGATGCTATTCCAAATAGGTGTAAAGTTCTACAATAACATTTTTTTTGGAATTCGATAGGAAGTCAAAATCCTTCAATCCACTAAACTATAAATCACGCTGTTGAGGCAATTTCTAAAGGTAAGTTCATTTAAAAATGATAATAGGCTCTTTCCCACATCGGTGAAGCGAATGCTCACCACTAAACAGATCGGGGGAAAGACGAGCATTCTCCCCATGGCACTATCATCACATACTATTTTCAAACTGTCAGAACCCTTCAAGAAGCATCTAAATCAACCCATCATCCATCACCTTTGGAATGTTATTGTTGTTATACGTTTTTCTCTAAGGGTTATCGGCCCAAAGACCTGTCAGCCTGATTGAAGCCGCATTGCCCTACACACACCCTGGGTTCGTCCTCTCGCAACTTATAACAGCAAAAAAGAACGACAATACCAAATACTTATGGAACAGGGCTTTTGTCTCGGCAGGACCTCTCTTTGGAATAGCCTACCAGACGACCTCCGGTTGGCCACCGGTTGGTGAACTCTTCCAAGAAGAAGCTGAACTTTTCCTTTCCTTCCGTACCGAGACGTTTCCTTTTTCTTAAGCGCTTATTATATATTATTATTATTATTATAAAATTATATTATTATTATTATTATTATTATTATTATTATTATTATTATTATTATTATTATACAAGGGTTGGTGAACTATAAGGTATTTCCTTACATATAGCACTGTATTCGATCTCAATATTGGTACAGGTAAATGGAAATTTTCATCCAGGCACCCAAATGATAGATAAGCCTAGGAAGCTCATGTTACAACTCCCTATGCGTTGTAGCCCTCAGCCTCCAGGTGTCGGTACCTTGTTAATTCTAATGACAGTCATAAACTGATGCTGCATTACCTGAAGTTATGTGGTTGAAGCCAGCTCTGTTGTGTTTAAAGAACCAATCAAAAAAAGAAATTGAGGGCTATAAATTGTTTGACAATTAGTATAGGATCTTCGCACGGGTGTTTGGTGTAACGACGACCACTTATCCTTGCATTAATGGCCGAGATAGATGTTAGGAAGGGTGAAGTGATGCCCCCCCCCCTCCCCTGTATGAGCAAACATTATCATTCCCGGAGGACTGAGCACTTGGGCCAAAGAAGAGAAGCCGAATTACATGGAGCTTCGTATAGAATGATGGTAGATGCAAACAAGTTTGATTGGCAAAGCGGCGCCCATGGGGAAAGGAAGGGAAATCCTACAAAGTCTAAAAGGTTATACAAATTTCACATTTTTTCACGAATGTCACTGAGAGAAAAAAAAGCATAATTTTGCTCGTAAAAATCGGGCACTCGGCAAGAAGATCGGGTAGTTGTTACTTTTGGCATTTCGCTGCTCATATTTTTACCATGTTCTCTGTTGAATATTCATTGTATCCTGCCCGATTGTGTCACCAGAATTTTGTGAAGGGGGAGGGGGATGCACATGTTCAAAAGTGTGTGTTAGTAATATTTCCGTATTTGTGAGTTTGATGAGGGCGGGCAGAAGAAAGCATAGCTGTCGTGATTGTATCCTGCCCGATCGTTCCAACAAATGAGTGTATGTGCGGGGAGGGGGGGGGGGGGGCTGCCCCGTTTTAAAAATGGGGGGGGGCCTAGTTAAGTTGCCGAATACTGGGAGTTGGAGGGTGCGGGCAGCAGAAGAAAGCCTAGCAGCCGTGACTACAATAAGACGTTAGTATGTCTCAACACCCAACATAATGAGCCGAGCGTCCTCTATAGCAAAACTGACGCCTCTAGTACATCTATTTGGAAATATTTAGTTAGTTGACTTAAGGATTGCGAAGCGAAGCTGGCAAGACGTATTATATCATAGCCTTATTAGGCCTAGTTAGGGTACCATCTATAGGTGAAGCGCCATCCATGGCGGGGAAAATTTGGCGAAAACATTGTGCTAAGACAGCAAACTGAACGTCTCTACATGTAATGACCCACCAATAATTGAATCACAAACATGAAGGTGGTAGAAAATACTTTATCTTGGTACACCTAACTGGATTAAAGACGTATTTCCGTGATAGAGTGTATGTGGAATGTATGTTTTCTGACTGGGTAAATTTGAATATTCTTTAAGCTACTTTGGAGTGGAGTTATTGTGTTGAGTTGGAAATTTCTCACAAAATTAAAGAAATCTTAATTGTCTTAGTTTCGAAATCTTGTGTCGCAGTGGGATATAACTCCAAGTACCTTTAAAAACCTATTTATCTATCTAGGACGGACAGAGTGAATACTATCTACGGCGGAGCGCCACCACAGGTTGTGCCGGTAGCGTACAAGAAAATTGGTCCGTTCTCAGGCCCCCTCCGAGATTGCAGGAAACGGCATTCCAGTGAAATTATGCGACAGTAAGCAAACATTCCTGAAGTGATAACAAATTTTTATTTAAGGAAAGGTTCTCCAAAAACTTAGGGATCAATTTCAAGGTTTTGCGTTGGGGCTGATGAATTCTAAAAACAGAACGATGCAAGAGAGGTACGAGTCATGGAAATGGGACAAGGCAACATCCACTACGTTCGCGCGAAGCTCGAGAGCTTTGAAGAATCCAATTTGAATAAGGACATTGCCCTGCCCCCTCTCTGAACCTACACTCAGATAGGCCTGAGTTTTCTACTCAAGATACGGCTCCATGTTCATCTTCTCAACCTTCGGATATACTGAAAATACTGAATAATATCTAAGCAGAGTGACAGCTAACAGGTTGGCGCCCGTAACGTACAAGACACAGTTTTCGTTTGACAGACCCCCTCCGATCGCAGGAAACGGCACTTCCCGTGCCTTATAGGAAAGTAAGCAGCATTCCTAAAAGTTATGACAATTTTTTATTTCAGGAAAAGAGTTCTCCAAAAAACCATCGCCTTAGCAGATCAATTTCAAGGTTTGCGTTGCGTGCTGTGACATTACGAGTTAATTTAAAACGAGTAAAAAAGTGAGCTTGGATGGGAACTGACAACAACACTAAGTTCGCGCGAGGCGCGGATTGTTAGTCTGCCCCCCCACCTGCAGGACCCAATTTTACCAACGACATTGCACTGGACCCTGCTTTATCTTCTTTGCGGACCAAAGACGCATGGGAGAGACACTTTCAGCTGGGGACAGATGCAAAATGAGTATAACACATAAGTAAAACCGCAACTGCGCGCAATGCTCCCGAAATGGTACACTTTTGGACATGCATCGAAAAGAAAGGCAATATTTGGACCTTTTCCTTCACCTGACTTTGAAGAAGTCATTGACCAACGCCATTTTGCGTTCCTTGACCGCATTTGCGATGCTGCACCGTGTGACCTCATAGTGGATAGTATGTGCACCGTCGCCCACCCAACTTTCAACAAGTGGTCGCACTCAAAAATCACAGATCCCGCAAGGCGGTAGACCTACCTCCGTCGCTTCAACACCCTTCACAAGGTTACCTCAATATATGATGTGTATGTTAATTTGTTTTTATTCAACTTAAATGGTTCCCTAACAAAAACAGGGAAATCGTCAACGCCAGGAAGATCAATTAAACACCAAGCTGTAGAGGCCATGTCTTATCGAACGATTAGGGATTGAAGTAAAACCCTTTTTTCATGTTAAGGAATGAACTTAACCCAGAGAAATTCCCCCTTTTTTCACTCGGCACTTTTGTTGGGAACATCAGATGTTCCGCATAAGGCACATCATTATGTCTGAACACACCTCGGTACAAAAAAATACCCTAAAAAATTAGAGCAGCAGAATTCACTCAAAAACTTGGTATTTTGGTCATTATGCATTGGTTTTTTTTTTAAACACGGTTGAGGATGGATATGTCATCCATCCGGTCTATAAACTTTTGCTTTTTCGGATATTGACCCAAAGTAAGCATGTGGCTGTGATACGATGTTGCCCTAGTTGGTTCGTGGTCTCGTTGGTAGACTCAAATAAACACCTGGGCTTTAAATCGACACACTTCCAATCATAATGTTTAACATTTTTGTTCTTGATTACCGCCAACAGGATTGCAACTTTACTAGATGCTCGAATGGACAACGAAAAATGGTTTCCATTGAAGACTGAACTTGGATCTACCATCAGACCATTGGGCAATTGATCTTCGGCAAGTAATTTTGCATTAGGCTGTGGATTCTAAATAATGGGTTTGTTGTTTGTTTGTATTCAATTCAGAAAAAGACAACCAAATACGAATAAACACATAATATAAAAAAGCAATACACAAAAAAACGAAGAGAAATTGTTGTCCTTTACGAAGATAGCCTTCGAAAATCCGGAGGACTATTTTCCAGAGGGGTTTTCAAGGAAAACAAAAAAATTAACATACAAACACTGTACAAGTAAACCACTGAAATTTTCAGAGTCACAAAACAATCAAAACCCACGATTCAAAATATGAGAAAAATTAAGAATCCTAAATGACCCTGAAGTACTTTTATTGCACGCTTCAAACGAGTTACAACTATCAGAGAGTTGCAATTGCGTAGGTAGATTGTTCCATCATGGATAGAATTTTTGTAGAAGGTTTTGGCGCTGCATGCTGAACCGAGGGTACCATCAGAATTAGCGACTGCCTTTGGTACGATACCCAATGGACCGTTGAAATGGGGATGAAATGATGCTGAAGGTAACGTCGGATAAGGACCATTTATTAACTTGTAGGTATGGTTCAGTCTAAATCTTGAAAAAAGTTTAGCCTTCTTAGTGGAAAAGTATGAAGAACTATGAACACTGTATTACTGGTCGCTGTAATTGCCAGCCATGCAATGTTTCAACAAATGATGGGGTGAGAACTCCCCCACACCCCCTGCAGCGATGTCCCCATTGGTGCGTCCCAGTTACCACCGACCTCCATTATTCGACGGCGATTTCCTTCCTCTTTTTCCATAGAACGAATCGAACCTGCCGGAGGACCATCACCAGAATTCACCACCAGTGACGAAGCAATAATCACCATAGTTTTCCTCGGAAAAAAACCGTCAAACTCATAGTGTTTTATAGGTATGTACTGACTTTAGTTGAGTGTCAGGACAAATAACGGAGTTCCCAATTCCGAGTCGGTTATACTGCTTAAACTAATGACATCGCTTGCGGGGTGTGTGCCCGCATGGGGCAACGGAGAAGTAGGGAACGACAATTCAGTAACCACATTCCGGGAGATTCGCCTTTTTGGGAGAATCCCGAGATTCCTCTGTTCGGAAATACATCGTTATTGGTTAATACAGATGGATGAACAATGTCTGCAGACTATTAGATACGAAGCAGTCGTTCCCAGTTGATGAAATTGTCACGCTGCGCTGTTGAGTAATGTCATTGTGTGGGCTGCACTGCGCACCAGGGCACGATGCTACTACCGACTACCGTCAACGTCACTCTCGTTATCAAAACACAGTTTCCATTACAACGAACTGCTGTTCGGAAGACTGTGGCGAATCTTATCCTAAAAAGAATACCTCCGGAGTAGTCTAGCCTTCTTCAAATATTCCGAAATCTACATTGACAACTGCTACTCCACACCGAGCTTTTTATGGGACAGCAATTGGATATGCAATTGAATATGCAATTGAAGATTCGTACTGGACGAATTTTCAAGAGGCAGTGAAAATGAATCTCTCCTATATATTTCCATATAGGTAAAGGTAAAGAAAGTTACACTGTGGGGAAACCGGTGGTTACCAAGTGGTAAAATCAGCTGAGCCTTCCACCCGGGCCGACTTCGCATCGCCGTCGTGCAACCAAAGAGTTACTTTAAAGAATGGGACCTGTTTCTCCCACTTTAAAATACGCCAAGAGGCGTTGCCTTATTCCGTGTATCTGTTGGTGTGCCTCTGTTCGGCACGCTCACCATAAACAAGTTCGACACTGACTGGTAGAATCCAACTAGGAATAGCATCAAGGAACTTCTTTATATTGTTAAGTCTGATGTAGGTCTATATTGGGAGCGGGAACCATAGCCCTTCTTACAATAGCACCCCAAGCGTGAGTGATGTCCAAGATGTCCTTAATGCGTATTTGGTTTGGCAGTCGGACTTCTTAGGAATTTAATGTAAGTGCGGTGGCGCCCAGGCTCACGAAATTAGTTATGTTTCACAGCATCGCACCAGAAAGGATCATATCACGTGCTTCCTATAATAATACACAGCAAGCATATAAAAGGCATTTAGCTTTCTCGAATCATGGTCGATTGTTTTGCGCAGTGCTACTGTTTGTAACCGGTGATGGTTTTTATATATTTTTTGAAATTTTCTGCTTCATTATATGTTCTCCTGCTCATGTTCTCCCTAGATGTTATTATGGGGACACTTTCTAAACGTGATCTGATTATTTCTCTCGGCATAATGGCAGAAGTTCGATTGAGTGTTTTCGTGTTTCCTCGTTCGCATATTAAATACATTCTTCATTGTGTTGTTGGATCAAACTTGGCTTGATCACTGTTCTCGAACGTTGCCATGCGTTATATCCATCGAATACATGAAACCATGTTATCGGTGATAGGAAGACACGGGCCGCCAGTCTGGGGAATTCTCTTTTAGAAAAATTTACACTTCCCAGACTATGCATATGTTAACTTTTTTTTTATCGAGTAATACTAGCTACTTGGCATTGCTGATGCAGGTTATTGTATATATAGTTACTCCCATTCTCTGGTGCGGCGCGACAAAAGGGTGTCAGTCTTCAGATCATCTATAAGTAGATAATGAAATAAACAGACTGCATACCGGCGATTCCTAGTTTCCTTGAGGACTCACGCGCATTACGTAGGGGCGGTATCAACAGAGAAAGTTATGACTACCGATTGGTTCCGGTCTTTCTGGTCGTACCCGAATAATGTCCTGTATGGTTCTTGTTCCGTAACAGAGACAATCTCCAGTTTCCATATTATTTAAGGTCTAACGGTATGCATGTGGTTAAAATGCCTCATCAATTTCGTTCGCCCACTTTTCAAGAAAAGTCGTTTTTGTGTTCCACGTTTTGTGGGTCTTCCCTTACTGAAATTTGAAACCATTCGTTAATTAAATGCAGAATGGACATAAATCTAGTTAACAATATATCGTGTTTTTCTCTCCATAACAAAATTCTTCCTGCACGGTGTGTTCGCGGCCATGTCCTGTGACCATATGGCAGTCTTTGCTATCGGTGTGGGCTTTGGAACCTTAAACACAACATTTGTTTGGTCAGACCTTTATGGGTCAAAGCATTGCTATGAAGTATGGAATTTCTGCTTTATCATATGTTCTCCTTCTCATGTCTCCTTACGCCTTAATTCTAAACATGACTGATTTTTCTCTCGGCATATGCAGGAGTCCGACTGTGTGTTTCGTGTTCCGCGGTGAGCATATAATACATTATTCATTGTGTGATTGGAATTCCAAACTTGGCTTGACCAAACTGGCTTGACCAGTTTCTGGCATTTTTCCATGCTTTATAACATCGTAATACATGAAAAACAGGTTACAGGTTAATATGAAGTCACTATCACGGTCATCTGGGATATTTTCTGGTTATGGAAGAAGCATATGCATATGTCTTCCCCCACATATGCATATGTGGAACAATTTTTTTTCGAGGACTACCCACTGGCATTTGACTGCATTACAGTTATTGGTTCAACAGGGTTTCATTCTTCAGATCCATCTATAAACGTGAGAGAATATCTGAAGCAACTAAATCCGACGAATTCCGAGTTTCCTTGAGGACTCACGATATTGAAAAACCCGCATTAGTAGGGGCGTATCAACGAGCAAGTTATCATGACTACCGATTGTTCGGTCTTCTGTCGACCCGAACTCAGTCTGTAGGGTGTTGTTTACGTAACAGCTGAGAGCAAGCCCCTGTTCTCATCATCATCAATGACTAACGATGAGTTATTTTATATGTTAAGATTCCCACAAATTCGTCGTTCGTTCGTCCCCGCCCCCCCACTCGGTTTCGTTCGTCCATTTCATTTGTTTTTGTGTCTTCAATTACCGTCAAATTTAAATATTTTAACATGAATTAAACCCTGACCTGCAGCGTTTGTATCTGGTTGCTCAAAATGTGCCCTGTTTCGTTTCCTTTAGCTATATGGCAGCTCCCGCGTACATTGTTCGTTTGTTACTCGGCTAGCCTTGTGTGCTTTGGAAACCTAGACCAATATTGTTTGGTCATATCTTTGATTGTTCATTCACTTCATTAATCAAGAGGGCTGTCTTTTTAATGAAGTCCTCACGCTCTTTCTGAACGAATTCATCATTGTGAGCTTTATTTTTTCGTTTTCGATCACATACACCTGATGCTCAGAAAAATGGACTTATTTTGTCAGTTTCAACAACCCGTCACATATCTGTGGTAGTGGACTCCAAAACCTAAACGACATTAACGTATTAATTTACGTTATTCATATAAGCACCGTGATGCGATGATTTGCCAACATTTTTAGCAAAAATATATTCTTGACCTGATTTATTTGTACATTTTTCATCGATACTCCCTCGAGTTTTCCTCAAACAGAGTCAGAGGCGTACTCGACTGAATTTTCCTTGAGTCATGGTTTGCAGTGGAACAATTTTTTTCTATATTTATTTTTTTTATCTCACTTTCCCGGGACATTGCAATAGAGAACAATTTTAATTCGAGTCTAGCCATTTGGCATTTGCTGATTACAGGTTATAGGTATATATATATTTACATTTTCCTGGCCGCTGTCACGACAACGGGGTTGTTAGTCGTCAGATCATCTAACGTAGGAGAATAAACTGAAACAAATACCGACAGTGCTGAATTTCATTGATGACTCGCGTATGACTGGAAAACCCGCATTACGGAGGGGACCGGTATCATAGAACAAGAGAATTCATCATGACTACCGATTGTTCCCGTCTTTCTGGTCGTACCCGAATTGAATGGTGTTGGTATACGTAAACAGGGAGCAATTCACAGTTCTCATATCGTTCAAATTCCGGCTGATAATCATGTGTTGTGTTGAATTCCCCATCAATTTCGTTCGGCCCATTCAGAGGAACTCGGTGTTTCATTGTTTTTTGTCTCCTCTTAACCGTCAATGAAATTTTGAAATCATTTCAATTGAAATGCAGAACTGTGGACCTTAGTTTCAACATATCTACGAACAATATTTCGTGCGTTTCATTCATAACATATAATTCTAACTCTATATGTGGTCCATAGGCGGCCTTTGCACGCGGTGTGGTGGCAGGAACGTAGAGAACCTGAGGTGTCCTTGTTTCAACCCCCGATGTCGTTCACAGACACCAACTCTCATCCCGCTTCTTCTTTCCTCGTGTAGGAAGTTGCCTGGCACGAGTGAAGCACACTCTCGTTTGTCGATGGCGTTAATGGTTATCCCGGGAGTCCAGGCATTCTCACCCTGCCTCGTTATTCAGGGGCCACTTTTTTCGAAAGAGAAGACGAGATTCACCGGTGTCCTTGTACACCCAAAACTGGAGCCTCTCATTTCCTACTGAGGTTCCTTCGTCAGCTGAAGAGCAACTTCGGGTAGAAGCATAACACGAGGCGTATAAATGGGCAGCCTTTGCGTACATAGTTCGTTTTTGTTTATTCCCCGCTATCTGTGCGGCTATTGAACCTTAAACACAACATTTGTTTAGTCATACCTTTGATGGTCAATCGCGCAGGGTACGTATTGTCACCTCAGATTCATGATAACCACGTAGTGTAATTGTGGGCGGGGACGAAACTTGGTTGATCTCGAGTGACCATTGTTGGTGACGCTGTATTCCCCGCTCTCATATCCTCTCCCGTATTGGTTCCCATTCTCTAGTCTTATCAGCGGTTCCCTGCTATTTTGTTTCAATCATACCAAAGACAACCGATTGTTTTGGGGGGGGGGCAAAAAAAAAAAAAAAAAAAAAAATTGGGGTTGAAGTCACACCGGAAATGATCGCGTCCTTGGTCCAACGACCCGGGGGGTCTTGGCAGCCTAGCGAATGAAAATATTTGTCGGTAAAATCCATAATGCTATCACTATCACAAGCCTGTTCAAGGTTCCAGTGTAATGAGAATATCCGACTATTGTGGTCAAAGTCATAGGGGTACACTGGTAGTTCGACGACAGGCCCCTGCGAGGGGGGTCTAGGGGTGCTGCAGCACCCCCTGCAATTTTTCTGACGGGGTGCGAACACCCCTACCGATTCTAGGTCATTGTGTCCAGCACCCCGCCAGTCGATTTTTGAGCTTAAAGGCTGTCATGGATAATATTTGTCCATACGAAATTTGGATGCCCGGTTTTCGATCATCTGGCTGCCGTAAGTTTGTTTTCATGTACTCTTGAGTCAACTGCATGGAAATATCCGAAATGACCCCAAATTCACTTGATTATTTTGATGATTGCTCTGATCGTATTGGGAAAGATCTCTTGAAGTTTTCCTTATAAGTGTTTTATAAAATCCTCAGCACCGAACAACTTGATAAAAACCGAAAATTGAATTTTTTCAAGAATTTTCATCTGTATTATAAAATGTACGTAATTTGTATGTTGCTCGCAGGCACCGCGGAGCGTCAAACATTCAACATTAGGAGGGGTTTGCACATTGCCAGGCTTTCCCGCCGGATGGAAGGTTGCCATTGTAAAGTTTCCTTGACTAATCTCATCAATTTTGTTTTCTACTTGCCGTAGTTGTGGCTTTTTTAATCTGCGTATGGGCGTGAACATGTCAGTAGCAACTGGCCTCTTCCTGTGGTCCTGAAGCCTGATTTGTTTTAAATTCCTTTGCCTCGCTTCTCGCCAACTGATACCATTCTGCTTTGGACGGCACATCACATAAACCAACATCCCTACCCCGAAATAGACCTACTACTTCCACAACCGCGTAAATTACACGCTGTAGGCCCACACTGATCTAGGCATAGCCTACCGTATGCAAGGGGCCTACACAGGACGAATTTTCATCATATTTGATTCCTTACAAAATAGAATCATTAACCATGGGCGGCCATCACGAGGGGGGGGGGGGGACGGGGGACCATGTCCTCCCCAATATTTTTGGTGGGTGGGACATAATATCAATATCCCCCCCCCCCCCCAAAAAAAAAAAAAAAAATATTTTACGGACTGGCGAAAAAATCCGATAATCATATGTACCTTACGGCCAAAACCAAAATGTCTAACTCAAATTTCTTATTAGCTTGTTTAAATTTCTTGACAATTCTGAGACATGAGAATTTGGACGACCAAGTTGATCGAAATAATCTGGAAAATTACCAAATTGTCTTCTGACTGGCTCGTTTCCTGTCAATCAAAGCCCGACAATGCACCCATTTCCATGACAGTGATGGTCAACAAATTTTCAATCTGCGGCAGCCCCCCAACCCAAACGGAAGGGTCCTCGATGGAATATCTCTAAGACATGCTATGGAGGCAATGGAGACCACGATGAAGAATGTAGGATTAACATGGATCATTTTTTCGGAATTACTGTCCATTTCATTTATTGCAGACTGTCCATAAGTCCGCGGGAAGTTTCCGCTCCCGCAATCTGGGGGGGGGGGGGGGCTGTAAGACTAGTTTCTCGTACGTCGCGTCAACTGGATGGTGGCGCGAATTGGAACGAATAAACGTAGATAAGTTCCTTCAAGTTTTTCTTGAGATTACATTTTATTGAATTTATTGTCAATTTTTGGGGATGTTGCTTACTGCCTAAGACAGGGGAAGTACCGTTTTCCGGCAATCTGGGGATTCGTACGGGCAAACTTCTTGTACCTTTTCGAGACCACTGATGCTTTGCCCAATTGTAAGGAATAACCCTCATTAAGTTCCTTCAAGAGCGTTTTCTTTAATACAAAGTTCTGAAAATTATTGCGACTTTTAGAGACGTTTGCTACTTGCCATACAGCGCGCGGAATTTCCGTGGTGTCCTCCTCCTGCAATCGAGGTGTCTGTCAAACAAAATTTCCCTTGTACTCTACGCGTCCCCTGATTGTGGCGGCTGGCCGAAATTGTAAGGAATACACATCGATCAGTTCCTTCCAGAAACGTTTTCTAAGATATTAATTCTGAAATTTATTGCAATTTTGGGACGTTGCTTACTGCCATTCGGTCCGAAATCGCGTTTCCTTCATCCTGGGGGTCTGTAAAACAAAAAAATTCTTGTACATTACGCGTCCACAACGACGGTGCCCAATTGTACGGAATAAACATTGTACAGTTTCCCTTCAGATGTTCTTGAAATAAAAAATTCGGGAATTTATTGACGATTTGACCATATGAACCCGAAGTGTGCCGTTTCCTGCCAAGTCTGGGGGTCTGTAAAACTAAAAATGCCCTTTTACGCTACGCGCCACCCATGGTCGGGCGCTTTCATAATGGGGACCCCCCTGAGTTAACTTTTTCTCTTACCCCAGAAACCTGGCTGACTACTTACGGCCCGCTGTCACTGTTATTTTTTGCTTTTGCTCATGGTCTCCCTTGCCTCGTGCTGCTAATTAACAATCAGGTACTGTTATGCGGTACATCATGGTGTGACTCGGATCACGCTATTCGCTATGGAATAACTAAAAAAAAGTATTAAAAAATTGCAAAAGAAAACACCGAAAAATGAAAATGTACGCAAAGTAGGTTTCTGTTTAGGGGAGGGTGAGTGTGGTTTTGTCAGGAGAGCTCAGCACCCCCAGTATAAAACTCGCATGGGCCTGTTCGACGAGCCCGAATAGTGTGCAGATCAATGTTTGGAAACTCCCCTGAGAATCAATTAGAAATTACATTATACAGAACTATATACGTTTTCCCCCCATATTCATAACAATGACCTAATGAAACTGGTACGAATTGGTTTAGTTTTCAAGGGTTGTGACATTTGAAAATATGCCGTAATTAGTGAGCTATGGAGAGAATCGCGTTTATATACCCACAGACTGTTTTGGGTGAGCCTGCGCACTTAGCAACTGTGAACATGCTTGTTGCTAGCAACTGCTCTACTGCTGCTAAGCGGCTATTGTGAATTGATACCCGCATATTTCTGTTTAATTCCTTGACTTCAGTCAAGTCCTGTTCACGTGTTATTTCGTTCATTGCAAGCATTTATGTATAGTACGTATGTGTCTGAAACTTTGCTCGTGATCACCCTACTCGACTAGGCCTCGGCGACGACTTTCATACCTAGGTATTTATGTCCTCTTGATACAATGTACCTCATTGTTTTGGTCCGGTGAAACGGTATACGAGGCAAAAGCTAGGAACAATTGTGAACAACATAGTCCAGATGCTAGAGTTCCGACTATATCAGATAGTAGTCGTACTTTGTTTATAGGAACACGAGCACATTATTGTGTTCGCTAGATAGCTGGTCATTTTTGGTAAAGATAAGGGAAAAGGTTATATTTTGGCAACAACTTGCTAGCCACTACAACTGACCGACTTGCTGCTTCGTTTTTTTTAGGCTTGAGGAGAATTACTCTTCGTTATGATTTTATTTAAGTGTAACTCTTCCAATGTTGATGACACACTCGCACACACACCACCCACATACACGCTGCAGATATATAATCGTATGTTTCATATATAACTTTTTTACTTTTACGTTTGGGTTTTGGGGCTCCGTTAGATCCCTGCTGGCTTTGTATGCATCCGTTGTGTACACTGTTCGTTTTTGCTTCCCCCGGTTTATCCTGTATGAGCTTTGATACTATAAAGATACCCTGTGTTTTATCATGGTTGTTTTGAAAGTGTGCTGTTTAATGCTGAATGTTCTGCTCCACACACACACCACACACCCCACCCACACACACACACATATATATATATATATATATACATAAACACACCCACACATACATACCCTCCTGTATTATGAAGTGGAATGTCTTCGAAGTTCCTTCTTTGTTTCTCTTATCAATCACTATACACTGTACTTCTGGTTGTAGTTGAAATCGGCCTTAATGATCAAGAGATCACCGGTATCAGTGATATCGTATTGACCGTTTCCTAACCCCGTCCGTACCTCTTACCACCCTCTAGTCTTATTAACGGCGTCCGTTGGTCTCTCGTCGTACCAATAACACCTCACCGTCTCAGCCGTATGTTGCGTGCTAGTTTACTAGCTCTCCTATCGACCGTATACCGGTGAATGGCATGGGACTGTGGGTGAAGACGGACGAATACTAATACAGAATCACCATAATCAAATACGATATGCCTAACATAACAATCGACCATTGTTTTTTTGGGTGACATGCTCTCTTCAGTCACCCCCCCCCCCCCACCCTATTAGAGAATGTGTGGTCGTGACGATTTCCTCCGTCACTTTTGCTGATTACGATTCCACATGACAACATTATACAACACAGATCTAAGGCTATATCGATGTTAGCTTCTTCTTTTTCGTTTTATCGCTCCCGCTACCTTCACATTCTTAACTTACCACTGTTTCTTTCCTAGCTTTTATCCTTACTTCAAGCTAATACATGCGCTGAACAACATCGTTCCCGGTAAGTTTCTCATTCCCTGGCTAAAGTCGAAGAATTCATTAGCCATTCGTATGTTGTGCGTGCGTGCTGCGCGCGCGCGTGTGTGTGTGTAACGCACTGTTTTCGTGAACACGATACTCGTTCAAGCCAGCCTGGTCCGAATTGAAGCTCATACCTGGTATTTCCGTTCACCATAATGTACCATTGCTCCTCCATATATTGAGGTCAGGCAGAATGTCATCTGAGGTAAGCAGACGTCAATGTCTGAAAACTAATTACCAGATACTTTATAATACTTGGTCTCGATCAAGTTAATTGTGGTTTTAGCTTTCTCTTAATGGTTACCAGGATCAATATTGTTTGACAACAAAATAGGAATTTGGTGCAAACTCGATACATTGTTTTTTTAACTTAACACGATACACGATGGATTAGCTCGTGCGTGGTATCATGTGTTCTAGTGGATAATTGCCATGGGTCACGAGTCACTCATCAAGTTTATAATTATGTGTAAGGTGAGGCGACAGTCTGGGATGAATAAGTTTCCTATTTGAATCTCTCACTTCTGAGATAGATGAGCAACACTCATGGCGTCACCACCCTCTCAAAAGTGCGGGGGATATGGCCACATTTTCAAAATTTTTAACTGTGGTGAAACTGTTAAGTCAATATGCGCATTGTCACAAAGGGGGGGGGACATGCCCCCGCCGTCCCCCACCTTTTGACGGGCCCATGGCAACACTCATAAAATAACGGTAGTATCGGGAGCTTAGAAAAACTGTGGAAAACGGCTGTGATTGTTCCTCTATTCGGAAGCGATTACCTCTATTGGAGTGCGTAATTATCGACAAAATCTCCAGCCTTACAAGTGCCACACAAAATGTGAATACTGCTCAAGTTTAGTTACGTTTAGTGATTAGATAAGTGGCTAGTTTTTAGTTTAGTGATTAAGGGTGAGGAAGGAACGTAATCTCATAAACGAACCGAAGCCACCATATCCCAGGGAAAGAAACATTAACCAAAACTCGAACTAAATATACGATGTGATTCCCTGGAAAAATAATCAAGACGGTCTTGAACGCATTAACAATCTTAGAGCAAACAACATTTTCAGGAAGACAATTTCCACTCATATCACTCTCTGCGCGAAGAAAATATTTACGAATGTCCATTCGGCAGCGCTTGCAAGAAGCGAGACAGTGGCTGACTATTTGCCAGTATGATATGTGGAAAATTCAAAGAAGTAGTGGAAGGACAGGCCATCGAGTCCATGGACAATTTTAAAAAACCTGGATCAAGTCACCCTGAAATTCGCCTCAGCTCCATGGTAGTTAGACGGAGACGCCCTTAAGCTTTCCTCGTAAGATAAATTTTTCAGACAGTGAATCATTCTAGTTGCCCTACGCTGAACGTTTTCAATTACCTGATTATCTTTGAGAAGTAAGGGTTCCACATTTGTAAGAATACTCTAGGCGCGGATCTCACCAGTTTCTTAAACCGCCTGATAACAATATCTTATCAAGGAAACTGAAGTGAACGTCTAATCAAGCCAAGAATCAATTACTCTTTCTAGCAGCTTCGGCACACTGGCTTGGAAGGTTTCAAAGAAGATCAAAACAATCCACAAATCTTTTTTTCTGAAAACACCTCACTGAATATTTCGGCCATGTCCTTAGGAGCGGTGGCGATTGATGAAAACCAACATGCATAACTTTGACAACTTGTCGACTTGAAAACATTTGCCGTCGGAATGACCATTTGGGCATTATATCCCTATCCCTTGAACAATTGCAGTCACATCATTCGAACCGACCTCCCGATAAAACTTAGTATCGTCTGCGAGCTTCTTAACCCTGGAATGGACAGAACCTTCAAGATTGCCAATATACGCCAGAAACAGAAAGAACCGATCCCTGGGGAACGTCACTAGTGACCTTTTGCAAAGAGAGCCGCCCATTAATGACAACTCGTTTTCCCTATTATGAAGCCACTCACGAATCCACTGAAGGACATTCCCCTCAATGCCAAAGCTCTCCAACTTGAGAGAGAGACGCTCATGAGGACATGTCAAAAGCTTTCTGAAAAAGTCCAGGAAATTAATATCAACAGCAATGCCGTTGTCAACAAACATGTAACATCTTCCATAAATTCCAGAGATTAGTCAAACACGAACGATTTTTCCTAACACATGCAGATAATCCTCCCTAATCATACTATCTCATTGAAATAATCACCTATGATTCCCGCCTGATTGAGTCCATACCCTTGCAGACAACCCTAGTAGCTGACTGACCTGGTAACTTAACCAGGAAGATACCGGTTACCTTTCTTGAACTAGGGAACATTTGCTCTCCTCCATCATCGGAACAATCCTTCTTGTGTAGAGTCTATTGGAAAATAATAGCTGTGGAACGACAACTCGTCGGCAGGATTTTAGTAAGAAAGGATAAACTCCGTCAGGACAGGAGCTTTACCCCTTTTGAGCTTCTGCAGTTTCTCCTTTACTAAACCACGAACACACAATATTACCAATACTATGCGGAGAAACCCCGACAACTTAGGTCACCAAATTCCAAGTTCTCATGAGTTAAAACGGACGAGAATAGTATTAAGAACCTTACCCATCTCCTGGCATCGATGATTGTACTACCCGAGTCGGAATCTAACAAAGGAACAATTGCTGTCCTTTGACTTATGCTTCCCCCTCACATAGAGAAAAATGCACGAGGATTCTCCTTGATATAGAGGCAATCTGCCTCTCAAAATCAAGTTTAGCACCAGATACTAAACGCAGGACAGTTTTGCGACTTTGAAATGCTCTACATTAGACACGGACCCAGAAGAACTATAAAGTCGCCCATAGTGTCGACTTACGTTGTGGCCAGAAAAACTTCCCTTTTCATCCAAGAAGGGCCTCTGTTCTTACTGCGACGTTTCACCCAAGGAACGTAAACTTAAATTAACTCGTTAACTTTACAAATGAAAACAAGCCAAGAGTCACAGCATTCGTACTTTTAACAATTTATGCCAATATACTTTGCTAGAAAAAACTGGAAATGCCATTCACATCGGCCTTCGCGAACAAGGAACAAGCTCTACACTCTGTGGGATCATTGACAGAACAAGACCATTGAAGCTAAATATCGGATCACTGCACCGAGCTTACCCAAGCTCTACATTATCTACAGGAATATGGATCACTGCCCAAAACTAAATCCAAAAAATATTAGCTTTCTAGAGGAAAAAGTACATGCTGAGTGAAAGGAAACAATCCTGCGTGACATTGAAAAAGCCAGATCCACAACTGCCACTAGTACCATTAGACCAAGAAAATTGGATAATTGAAAACACCCATAATAATTGTACTCTTCCCAGAAAATTCGAAAAGAAAAGCATGCGGGAAGAAAGAGTTTTGTGGTCTTCAGAGCTATTTGGAGAACGGTTACACAACGCAAACTAATAAAGAACTGGGAAAACCAGATGAGCTCAAAAATTGGGTTCCACGTCCATGTGATCATACGATGCCCAATCTGCTTCAGGAAGAAAAAGCCACTTCAGCGGAACGCCTTCATTGAAAACTGTCGACGAGTGAATACGATTCTATATTAGTTGCCATATAAAAATCGGTTTTCTCAAATCTGGGAGAAGTCTCTGACCGAACAGATCTTTGACTGGTGTTCCCCGTCGGCGAGGTCACTAACAAACTTACCTCTCCTATGACTACCAGTAACCGTGATCTCTCTAGGACCTCTTACCCCAGTTAGCTCTCCTCCTTGCCAACATGCCCGAACCATCTAAGTACTGCCGACTTCGGCCACAGTCCGAATATTTCCAGCCCAAGGATCTCTAGCTCAATTGGAACATTTTCTATCCTTTAAAGTCACTCCACAAATCCAACTGAACATCCTCATATCATTTCTCTCGAGTTTAATCAAATGTTCTTCTTTAACTGCCCAAATCTCACTACCACAGAGTACTACACTTCCAGCACAAGCCTCAAAGACTTTCCCCTTCATACGCAAAGAGAACACCCTGGAAGTGAGCAGTTCTCTGAACTTTTCCACCCACTCCTAATCCTAGTCACAGAACATTTTCCCCCTCACCCCCTGCACTAATCATATCGCCTAAATAACAGAACTTTTCTACTCTAGAGAATGCCACCAAGTAAAACGACTGTTGTTTTCGGGAGAGACTCTAATAACTCCCCCTCTATAATATTCACACATAAACCTAAAACGAACTCAACTACCATCTGACAAAACCGCTGCACACTCTTGTAAAACCAGGTCTGCAGCAGGCGCGGTTCTAGGCTCCCATTTTTCTGGTGGGGGGGGGGGCTTTGGGGAGGGGGCTAGCAGGAGCAGAGGTAGGTTCTTCAAAATGTGGGTGTATAATTGGTAGATGACTATCTGAGCGGAGCGCCACCATGGGTTGACGCGGAGTTAACGAGAAATTCTTTTACTCCACAAACTCTCCAGATGGCCGGAAAACAGCACTTCACGAATGTCTATCCTGCATGTTCCCACTCTGAAATCAAGTTCTCGTGTCTGCAAATTTCTCAATTAACGTGAAAAGTGTTAGTTGGTGGAAAATAGTATTAATAGATCACATGGGTTTACTTGCGATGTAGGAAGGAATCTTATGGGGGGTGTTCATTGCACCCGTGTTGGCGTGTGGTGGCATATTGGAATATAACATTTGCTTCGTAATTGACCGGATGCACGTTTGTTTACGGAGTTGTTGTAGGCTCTGGGAATTGTTAGGAACTGTTAACCAATAAGGTCACCAGATTCGCAGCAGTTGCACTGGCCGCTTGAAGCCAGCAGGAGCGGTCTAGACCTAGTCTTCAGAGGCGGGGGGGGGGGGGGTTAGGTTTGAAACGACAGAATATAGAATCTGACTGAAAGTGAGTGGCAGGTGAAGTTACTCTTTTTCAATTGATTTTCGATTCAAAGAAGAATAATCAACTCGATTTTTCATGTACAACATTACCTGACTACACGTCACTAAGACGGCATCCGTTTAACCGATGGAACCATGTCCTGCGTGATCAAGGTGTGATGTGATTCATAGACCTGATCGACGGTTTTCTTTTACATTCATGGTGAGGACTACGTATTACTACATATCATTCAGGATTTACACCTTGATCAGACTTGGTCAGCACAGCACAATGAGCACATTGATTGATTGATTGCTCCACTAGCCAAAAAGGTAAACGAAACTGAAATTATCTATATAGAAAGAGGAACTAGTCATTTTAGGTATTAGGAATTTTGCTTGATAAGGTATATTCCTTTATAACTGTTTTGTACAAACAAGGTCATTCTTCGTAAAGTACGGGCGGTTCCAAAGTTTATAACTTTATGACTTTGAAAGATTCATATTCCAACTCCACTCTTCTATTGATGAAAAACCTTTATCTCTACAAACTAGCAAAGTAGAATGCAAGTAAAATACTATCCATAGTACCCTGTCAAGGACCCTATGAAACCACTGATTCAGTGCTTCAACATTTTATGTGAAATACGTGGCTCAACTTTTATAACTATTATTGCTGCAGAGTATCACCAATGCCTGTTGTACTAATCATAGACTATATGCTTTTTCGCGTTGACAAGTGTTTCATTGGATCGTATTCTCAGAAAACAAATTATGTTTCACATATTTACAACAGTACTAGAGGTGTTTATGGGTTGGTAATAAATGCTAGTAAATAAGTATAGTGATTCGTTTGCGGAATCTTACACTTGTGCTGTCCGCAATGGCGCCAACCACTCGGTTATCTCCAACGAGAAATATATAATAAGAAAATAGCCTGACAAAAACACCATTGAATAGAGATTAACACAGTGAGGAAGATGACTTTTGACTGATCAAAAAGCCACTTGAAGGAGTTATTCATCTGATGTTTGGAGATAGAGGTGATGACAAGGTGGTATGGTCTCGTATGTCCCGTGGTGCCTGTCATCGTAATAGTGCTATATTTTGTAGCACCAACTGCAGAGGAGTGCAGCACAGTTGGAAGTGCGTCGGCTTACCACCCAGGCGATCGGATCCCGATCAGGTCATAACAGGGACTTGGGAATGGTATACCTGTTGCCTTTCTGTTGGGCGCACAGCATGAGGACTGGAGCAGGGATAAACGAGTGGTGGGCATTTGGCGTCTCTGTGTAATTACACCCACACATTGAGGTACTGCATGGAGGCATTGCCTTACTCCGTCTACCTGATGAAGGATTCGCAGCTGACAAATAGCGCAATAACGAGAGCCTGGAATAGGTTCGAATCTATGTTCAGCAAGTATATCGTTGGAAAGGTAGTCACCTGAAGAAACTGGGTCTGAAGTAGGGCAACGGGCGTGAATCTTTTGAAATATCGCGCGGTGTCTTGACGCTCGGTAAGAACCCCATGATATTTCCCCCTGGATATTGACCAATTGGCTCACCGGGTTTATTGGAATGTGATTGAAAAAAAAGTTGCACGCTATTTTTTACCCCAGGGACTCTTCTCTAATTTGCAATATTTCAGGATTGGACCTCATCCACCAAGTTTAATGAAAACCCAACGAACTACATTGTGCAAGATCTCGCAAATTGGACAAATTGAATGATTTCCAATAGCCATACATTAATATTTTATTCACTTGGGACTAACGATTACCATATGCACCAAGTTGTATGGAAATCCGACAGACTCATTCTTTTTTCAGATAATCCACTTTTACGCTGAAATCTAATCAGATAATTTACCAACTATCCTGTCCCAATATGACAATCAACACCAACATAGCCCCCACAGTCTGTCCGCCATCTTGATATATATATATATATTTTGATGACCTCATGTTAATTATTAATTTCCGTGCCCAAAATGTAATCATATCTTGTTCACTGAATCCCGATACCACATACAAATATTCTTGACTTGAGTTAAAATCAACAGGGTTTTCCTGCTACATATATATATGAAACCTGCACATTTAATTATATAACGAGGCTTGCCCTCTCACGACCTTCGATGACCTTCACCTAACGCCAAAAACAACAGGATTCATCCTCTGCATGTATGCAACCCACACAGTGATATGAATCTAATACACGTTTGTTTTTTTCCTATGTCGGGCTGACAAGCCTCGTGATGTTTGTCCTCTTCTGATATTTTATGACCTCGACCAAAACAATAGGGTTTACCCTCCCTATGTACATCACATATACTTCATCCGAACTTCATACATTCATGCAGTCGTTAGATATCGTCACTCGCACGCCTTCGCACACATATACACGCACATAACACGTACATACACTGACGTGACAACATAGATCCCTTTAGCCTTGGGCAAGGAAGAGATGTCTGTGATTCCCGCGGAGGTATACTATCGTTCATACATGGAAGAATGGGCATTTGCTGGGCCCAATCAGTAATGGCGAATAAGTCGTGCAAGCAAATGATTTTATTTGAATAAGAGCATTTGATCGTTCAGGGTACAGCATTGCAATTCATGAAGGCGTCATGGGGAGGGGGGTCCTCTACGTTTAGAGAAGATGAAGACACTTGTCCATCTCGCATTTAGGCGATACTGTTTTGTAGGGGGTGGAGGTATACATTTGACTGTCTAACGTTTTGGTGTGGGGATGTTAGTACTGAATCCCGCCCTGATATCCATAGGTAACGACTGTTCGATACCTTCGCGATGCAGTAACGGCATCAATAATTCTGGTCACACACCTGCATTCCAATCCTTTCCGATGTTACCCAGGGACTCAAACCGTTGTCGTGATGACTACTGGTTTGTTGCCGTCTATTCGCTGTTCGTTTTTAGGCCCAGTAGGCATAAGTAGCATTTTCAGTAATATAGGAGTATAAAGACATCTTTCCGCTCGCTTCAAGCCACTTTATACGGTTCCGCATCGGCACTCCCGGATTAGAACATTCTGGGAACATTCGCGATAGGGCAAATGCTATTTCCAGTGATCCGGGTAGTTTAAAACCAGAACTTTCTTGTACGATTCGGGCTACCTACAGTCTGATGGTGACGCCCCGTTTAGCTAATCACGCTGCTTGATTGATAAAATAACAAGGACACGCGCGTAGACACTGTCGATTCTGGGTACGAGTCCTTGATACACGCTGCAGTTCACTATTGGAAGATGTTGTCCCCAGACCACAAGCTGTCAAGGCCACTCTCCTTGTAATAGTAAAACTCCCTGGCGACACTTAGGGCCCAGGAAGTAACGTAGGGGCGTTGGTGGGTTACGAAAAAGTCTCAATATGCACGTGGAACTTCCCAAAATGTTTTCTCCGAGACTGACACCTACCCGACGCCCCCACATACACACGCTGACAGGATCCTAACAATAACGATGAAGCAGCTCGTGGGGTACCTCGGTATTTCCGAAATGTCTGGAACGTGTGTGGTGGAACTGTCACTTAGTTGAAAATCCACTCAGTCGAAATTTTGGGGCCATTGACACGACCTGATATATGACCCAATGCTAGCTACGGCTCTGACGACATGGGACAGGAACAATCGCAGTACTGGGTGGGGGGAGAGAGTATGCCCAAGGGAATAATTTGCAAGTGGCATGGGTCACACGTGGTGAACACTAGGGACATTGCATCAAATTAACTTATCTGATGTGTAGTCGACAGTGCACCGGACTGCAAGACCATCGATTGCGAGTCGGAACCCATTGAATGGGTGTGCAACCACATTTACAGTGGGCCTCGGGAAGAGCACTGAGAGAGCGCCGTATGCGGCAGCCCTATTGGGAAGCCCCACGGGGGCATGATAAGGCGACGCACTGAAATGGTGCGTCGAGAGTGAACGAGCCAGAGCCGTGCCATTAAGTAGGCCTATCAGAAGTGATCAGAAGTATTATGTGTGAAGCACTTTGAGCACGTCTTCGACGTGAAAAAGCGTCTATAGAACACAGTAATGATTATTATTATAAGAGTAGTAGTACTCGAACGTTTTTATCCACGAATAGACAGACGAAAGTCATCAAATACTCTTTCATTTCGTTACTTCTGAGCATGTGCTTGTCACAGTCCCTGCTCGACATGCCCAGATCCCTTGAAATACAAAAAAATTGGAGGAAATCCGACAATTTTGTAGTAATAATCTATCACTATTGAACTGGAGTCGTTCCTTCGGCAAAACGATACACGGTGCCTTGGACCTCCTCATATTAATGTCCTTAGGTGGGCAATATCTAGCATGCAAATTAAAAAAGTCCCAGTCCCAGACCCTTCCCAAACACGCGGGGATAGTTCAACAGCTCGACACAGAAGCAGCGGTAATCTAGTATCAGCGCCCGACCTCCAGTTAGGCGTGTGGTGTCAAGAGACACCTCACCCGATGCCAGCAAATAATGTTCCTCCCTCAACCAGCGAGATACGCCCGGCAGTAGACAAGACGATGAGCTCGTGGTCTTGCCTCTCAGCTCCCTCGCTAACAGATAGGAAGAACCCACACCCTTCAGGAGAAGTCCATCAGATTTGTACTTGGATTTGTTGACCAGATCAGGAACAGCCACCCATCAAACAGCGGAACAGATGAACGTAACGTACCGGACGTAATCGTAATGAACCCTCTAAGAGGGCAGTCTCTGTTGAATGGGACGAGCGGTAGGCACTGTGGTAGTCGTCGTAGAGCGAATTGTCACAGAGGACTTCACACGGACTTCGGGCTACCGTTGTCCAATTCAATGCGAAGTGGCAAGACGGCCGAAGTTTCAGTAATCAAGTGACTGACTGATAATGGCCGTTATAATCGGTATCAGCACATCCAGAGATTGTTCACGGGTAAGCATCAGCACTGATCTCGCCGTACGCATTACGTCACTCCGGTCACGCTCCACCTATTCCCAACTGGAGTGCTCGAAATACTGGGAAGCGTGAGCAATTTTCTACCGCCTGCAACGCCTGAGGTCCCTGGTTCAAACCCTAGTGTCGTCACAGACACCGACTTTCACCCGCTCCTTTCTCGTGTAAGAAAGTGGCTGCACGAACGAGTGAAGCTACACTCTCGTCTGTCGGATGGGGACGATAAATGGCGATCCCGGGAGCAGGAATTCTCACCCCTGCTCGTTACCGGGCACT
The DNA here is from genome assembly GCA_026419785.1 of Sclerodactyla briareus. Lineage (NCBI taxonomy): Eukaryota > Metazoa > Echinodermata > Holothuroidea > Dendrochirotida > Sclerodactylidae > Sclerodactyla > Sclerodactyla briareus. The sequence goes on along the minus strand of JAODTK010004532.1, from coordinate 191,700 downwards.
CTTCGAAAAGAGTAGGCGAGCTTCGCCGGTGTCCTTACACACCCAAAACGGGAACTTCTACAATTTCCGACTAAGGCTTTTCTTATGGGTCAGCGGGAGCACCTTCCGGTGGAAGCATAGCACGAGGCGTATAAGTAAGTAAACCTGCTGGTGAATATATAACAGGCGTGTGAGCAGACCACTCCAATGACAGAGGAGGCAAGCAGCAACATGGACAGCGAGTCCTACATCAAGATAGAATATTCAGAGAGGGAATGGCGAATCAGTTCCCGAACCTTCTCCTCAGTGGTTGGCTTTCCGTCCTGCCAGCCTGCAAAGCGTCTTTTGTGGTGAAGTGGTGAACCAACTCTCTTCGTATGGTTGCAATACTTCCGTCGAAGAAGTCGCAAGACTGTGTAGCGAACGTCCTCCAGGATATGTGTTCTGGAAGAGCAGTGTTACAATGCATGCTCGCCAAGTTCTGGTCAAACTGAAAAGCGCTTTCCCTTAGTTACCTAAGACAATTTTGAGTGATACTTTCCCCAAGAGGAGCAGTCTCTTGACTTTCCGACACTGATCCCGGTATATTTGCCAGTGTCCCGCGAGTTTCGATTTCCTCAACATCCGCTCCGCTTCCAACAGTCCCGTTTCGAAGTAGTGTACCATGGTGCTTAAAATCGCAGTTATACAAGTACAGCAAGCATCTTTTCGAAATAATACGAGCCTTGAAACTTATAATTCTTTGAAAACGAGGGGAGCAAATCAGGGAAACTGATAGTTAAATAAAATATTACCAGGAGAATAAAATAAGATAGGCTTAATTCGTATATTGTACAAGGTAAGTAACTACAATGATAAAACCGATGTACCATGGGACGTTTTTGTATTGATGTCATACAAAAGGCACGGCCCATTTTTTGGTAGGTTTTGCAAGACAATGTAAGACAATGCCTCACCGAGTCATGGCTAAGAACAGAGGACAATGACCATCCATCTTTGCATGAGTTGTCCCGCTCTCTTCCAAACTACACTCTGTTGCAAAAGTCAAGACAGTCCAAGAAGGAAGGAGGGATCTGCCTCCTTGTAAACTCTGGCTACAAGGTGAAGCAACAGGAAACCACCCAGTATGCTTCCTTCGAAATGCTGGATGTCAACATCAGCACAGGTTCTGGGACTCTCCGTCTATTAACAATCTACCGCCCACCACCATCATCAAAGAACAAATAACCTCAAACCCTGTTCTTTGACGAATTTTCCTCACTGTTAGAGTCATATTAATATAATAATATTCTTATTACCGGGGATTTCAATTTTCATGTTGACAATCCTGGAAACCGTGATGCGACTACCTTCCTCGACATTCTGGAAACGAACGGACTGGAACAGCATGTTCACTCTGCCACCCATCATGCGGGTTACACACTTGACCTCATGATTACCCGACAGTGCAGTTACACATTGAAGAACGTCAATGTGTCTTTGGGGTTGCCATCTGACCATACATGGTAGCCTGCGATGTGAACATCCTCTCTCCTCCACCGGTGAAAGCCACTGTCCGCTCTCGAAGGTTTCGTGATATTTGCGTGGAATCCTTTAATGACGAATTTAAACGCCAGCAACATCCTCAGCTCGTCAAATGATCTGTCCACAACTGTCCATCAGTTTGAATCGACGCTTCACGACCTTACTTGACACTGCGCCGCAAAGAACACAAACCAGCCTTGTCCTCCATCCTAAATCACCTTGTATACCGCCCAGTGAAGAGGCGACACCGAAAAAAAAAAAAAAAAAACCCCCCTATAAGCGTACGCTGGAAAGAAAGTGGAGAAAGTCTGGTTTGGAAATCCATAAGCAACCTCTTTATGGACCAGGCTAGGGCTCTACATGAAATGATTGAATCCGCCAAGCGTGACTATCACAGAAGTGAATTCTGACTGCGATGACAGACATCTCTTCCAACTCATCGACCGCATCTCCAACCCTGTCTTGTCCCCTGTCTTGCCAGAACATAATTGCAAGGAAACTCTCGCAGACGAGTTTGCCAACTACTTCCGTTGGAAAGTCCAAACACTACTCGAGAACCTTCATGAGGGTGAGTCACTGTCACTGTCGATATGCATTGATGACTCATGTACAACTTCTCTTTCGGCTTTCCATGCTGTCACGACTGATGATATCCACAGGATCATCAAAAGCTCCACCGCCACTTCCTGTTCGCTAGATCCGATCCCTACTGGTCTTTTCAAACAGTGCATTGACTCTCTCCTTCCGGCTGTCACATCCATCGTGAACAATTCACTGTCGACAGGACACGTTCCAGAGGCACTGAAGGAAGCTCACATCACACCAATCCTGAAAAATGAGAAATGTGACACAAACGAACTCAAAAGCTATCGTCCAATGTCAAACTTGAAGTTCCTGAGCAAAGTGATTGAGCGCTTAGTGTCCACCCAGCTAACGGCCTATCTTGAGAGTAACAACCTCAATGGATCGAAGCAGTCAGCATATCGGCGGTATCACAGCACCGAGACTGCCTTCATCCGAGTGCAGAACGATCTACTACGTGCCATCGATGATCATGGTGAAGCAGTGCTTGTTATGCTGGACTACTCTGCTGCTTTTGACACTATCGACCACCAAATCTTGTTGAAACGTCTCAATCAGCGCTATGGGATCATTGGTCTTGCACTTCAGGCTGACAATACAAGTTAGGCCTTGCTTACCGCACCCAACGCGTGACTCATAGGTGTGTTCATTCAGAGGGGGGGGGGGGGGGGGGGGGGGGGGGGGGGGGGGGGGGGGGGGGGGGGGGGGGGGGGGGGGGGGGGGGGGGGGGGGAAAGAAGGAGGGGGGGGGTGGCTGGACCACATCGTTATCCACTGGCGTCCCACAGGGATCTGTCCTTGGACCCCAGCTCTTCACGTTGTACACGGCATCCCTCGGCGACGTGATCACTGCGCATGTAATTGACTATATGACCTATGCTGATGACACACAGTTATACATGGTATTAAGCCGTGGGAACCGAGCTCGAACAACCTCTCGAGTAGAGAAATGTATTTTGGACATCAAGGCGTGGGTCTCCTCAACAAGTTCGTTTTGAATGACTCTAAAACTGAGGTACTCTTCTTCCATTCCCGTTTCGCAAGTACCTTCCTCCCCCAGGCCTTACAATTGGAGATTATCAAAACTCGGCGGCTCGTTTGGTTACGCAGAGCAAAAAGCACGAGCACATCACTCCTGTTATTCGCCATCTTCACTGGCTGTCCATCCACGAGCGAATAATATACAAAATCGCCCTCCTCACCTACAAGGCTCTCCATGGCATGGCGCCAACCTACATCACTGAACTCCTGTCTGATTACCAGCCTACCCGCTCGCTCCGTTCGTCGTCCCAGCATCTTCTCAGTCGTCCACAGTCCACTCGAACCCACCGTTATGGCGACCGGTCCTTTTATGTTGCGGCTCCTACTGACTGATGGCTTGCCACGCGCAGTTCGCAGTCCAAAACAAGTGACTCTTTCAAACGCTTATTGAAGCATTATCTTTTTGTGTAAGCGCTTTGAGATTTGTATTAAAGGCGCTATATAAATCGAAAGTATTATTATTATTATTATTTAAAATGATGATAGATATCTATTCATCACAGCATATGTATGCGTGTGACCATCAGTGGCGCCGCCACGGAAAGAGAGGGGCACGGGGTGGGGGAGGGGATGTGCCCCAATCATATTTTGATCCAAAACATATTTTGGAAATTTTGAAAATGCATTTGAGCACTCATTATTTGTAGGGGGTACAGTGAAGTGTGAAAACAGGGAAAATGTGACTAGCACCAGATTACTTCTAAGGACGCTTCATCATCATGATTGTTTGCATAGGGGAGGGGGAACCACCCATCCCTTCGACCCTTCCCCCATGTCCGTCACCCAATCGAGATCACCACCTTTCAATATGCCCCCAACCAGGGATACCTGGCGCCGCCCCTGGTGACCATGTGCAACTGAAAACCCTGTTCATTCCGATGATTTCTATTATTGGGCCAACTGCTTTGTTGTTCCTTGTTCTAAATTCACAGTTACAAAATGACGATATGAGTTTTGAACCTTGAAATGATGCACGTGTAGCCCTCTTCCACTCGAACGGACTGTACACAAAATGTAATTTTTCCGGGTGGGCCTAGATTTTGCCAAGTTCAAACATAAAGTTTCAATTGAACCGATAAACCTTTAACGACCTTGTGGCATTGAGAGACACATAAAATAAGAACTCGGACAGGAAATATGCGTAGCTCACACGCTATTCTTGAACAAGGCCCCCTCAAATCAAAAGCATACATACATATGGGATTAATACATCATATTGTCAATGGCCATTTGAAATTAATTAATTGAATAACAAAATGGTATTTAAATGACTGCTGGACTTCGATGGTGATGAACGGTGATGGTCCGGCCAGGAATTCATCCTTCAACGTCGGGTTGGGTTGGTAACCAGACACCACAGGTGTTGATGAAACAATGTTCCTCAGAGGAGCTCCATAAATCAACTCCACAGTCGATTTATCAATGTTCAGTTCAAGAACTCTCACTATACTTCACGGACTGTGGCAGTATATGTGGGTTATATATTATCGCCTACGTTCAGAACAACAAAACAAGTGTCGTTGGGATGAGTTGAGACCACTAGACAATATACCAGTACTGACTTTAACTATAACTATCGGAATCGTCGAATAGGATTTGCCTCCAACTTACTAATATAGCACTGTTCCGTTTTGCTGGATTTCCAGTACTTTTCTGGAAGAATATACCATTTCCTCTGTTTCCGAGGAAAACTACAATTAAGGCTTCTCCACTTTCCTCTGTTTTCGAGGAAGGTACAGACTATTATAGAAGATATAAAAACCACAGCAAACAATTAAAATTTAAAACTATTTACAGAACTCCTGACTCTGGGCGCAATCCCAGTAAACGAGTCAGACAATCGATTTGGTAATCGAGTAATCTTAAAATAACTGAATATTTCAATCTCTGCAATCTGGTTTTATCCTAAGAATCCTACTCCATTGTAATTTCTTGAGTATAACTTGAGGAAAGTTATCCCATGTTCAAGGAGGGGGAGGGGGGAGCCCAAGCTGGTGCAAGTCATGGGTCCTGCATCGGCCCTGTACAAACAGTTTCTCCCAATCAGGATTATCCAACAGTTTCGACAAGTCTTGCAGAATTCAGACAGACTCCTGACCATAATTGATAGGTAGGTAAAATCCCTACTAATCCAGACGAGCTGGCAGTTTCCAAAAAGGTTTTTGGAGGCAACTGACCCAATCAGAAGTTTAATAGTATTATTAATAATTGTTTAGCCAGACGCTGAGTCCATATAATGCTTGCTTGAAAAGCCACCTCAACAGTCGATTTCCATTGGGCCCGAGAGGATGTCAATTAATATCGTAAGTCTGGCTACCAATCATACCTGGCCAATACCGATTACCGAGAGCAGTTCCACTGTACTCGGCTTATTATCGTGTTGACGTCATGTGACAAATACAATCGACGAAGTCTGGCCTAGCTGTTGTGAAACGCGTCTGATTTCCCGTCTGGTTTCAATGGAACAAGCCCTAACCAATTGACCACCTGGGTGTACAACTAGTTGTTCTAGTTGTATACCCATTTAGAATGAGTGATAATGATACGATGTCAACGGTTATTTCGGTCCATTGGCACGAAACAAGGTGCAGAACGATCTTTCGGAACATCCTTGGCTATACCCTTGAACTGCTTTGGTGAGTATGCGCAATGGCAACTGTAAACTCATGGAAACATGGCAATGAAACCCATCGGGCATTTCCCTCCTTTTCACTGAGCAGCCTTCTCGAGATTGTTCCTCCTATTCCTCGGGTCCTTCAAGTGAAAACACTCATCATGGCGCATCTGAAAAAAGATGAAAACAGAAAGATCATTTATTAATAATTTGTTTTCTTATAACGTCATTATCTTAGTCATGTCAGCGTTCGGTTTACATTGCTATTTGATACGAAGTTCTAGCTTATCATCACCTCACATCCCACGAGCTCATTCCACGCCGAAAATGTTTGTGATGCTCCTTGTGAGCACGATATCTGGAGAAACGCAAGCATTAATTCATTAGGTTCATATTAGGCAAATAGCGTGCAAATATACAGAGGATGAACCCTGTCGTATTAGTATAACTTCAAAATCGGAGAAAATATGAGCACTCATCAGGAGCTCGCAAGCATCAATGAACTTCAATGCAGCAGGTTGAAGATATGACGAGGAAGAACCCTGTTGTTGTTCGATACCAGTTCAAGGTACTGATTTAAGGTCCGGAGATTGCCCAACCGAAAACGAGAGGGTAAACATGGATGGCAAGCATCAATGAATAGGCATAGGCATATAGGTTGCAGATATAAGAAGGAAAATCCCCATTATTGTATGTGTAGGTGAACAAAAAGGTCGCGAGTACGAATCGGCAGTTTATACGCATTAGTCGGGATTGAACTGGCCGTGGGTTGTAAATATTTGTTACTTTCCAAAACCAGAGTCCAGGCTATTTGAGGTCAGGAAGATCAATCTCTATATAATTCAACAGTGCAATATCTAAAACAGGCAAAATTCCAAATCATTCAAATTTGGTAGGCAGGTGGCAACATTAGGAAAAAGGCCATGCTTTCTTCCTTTTTCCGGTCAAGGTTGTTTTAAGGTCAAGAGAAAATCCAGTGTGGAAGATAAACTGCAAACTTAAAACAACAGTGAAGTCGAAACTTGGCTGTAAAGTTGCAATTATGAAAAGCCAGTAAAAACCCTGCAACATGCCTCTTTTCCCCATCAAGAAGACCCTTCATTTTTTTTTTCTCTGCAATTACCACAGCGCTGCTTCCGAAATACCCTATCCTCCACTGCTCTGAAATAATTTCATTGGACGTAGCTAAAATTTGAACCTTAAACAGGTTAACTGTACTCTCTGTATGGCGACCCCCAGATCCATGTACCATGATACACAAGACACTGTCCAGATTTTGTATTTAATACCGGTATACTCTTATTGTGTGTGGCCTTTCCCGCAGTTCCATTTATCAGCTCTGTGGTCAGGTGCTACAGTTATTCTCAGGCAAATGTGGTCCAATATGGCTGGTTAACATCCACCGAGGCAGAGAAGATTTTACATTCCTTGCATGCCACAAACGCTTGGCAAATTTACCTAGTATTTCTATGCACCGACATTATACCCTCCTATAAGATTTATGTATTTCCTATCCCCTCTCTATCAACCCCCTGTGATTCATAAATTGTCCAGTACCACTACTATATTCTATAATATAACGATTCTCACCCTGTTTCACCCATCTTCTCGCATGGCCAACCCAAAACCACACCAACAATTTAGACTGCCTGTATTAACTCTGTGCCAATTTCACCTACTGACACATTCAGGTCTCTTGTAAGGACAACCATACTATTCTTCGGAAAATTGTATGAGGATACATTCACGGTCAACGCAAATAAAGTTTACTCAACCCGTGGGTGTCAACACTGGTCAATAATCCTCTAATTGCTCAGTTTACAAGAAACAAAAACGAAACATTTTTTATTCATTTCTTCGAATTATTCCAAACATTGGCAACAAAAAGAGACATCTTCAAGACATCTCAAATCTGAATATTTACTCTGTCGAGCAGGCAGGTAGTAATATAATTACTTACCACACACAGCACGTCTGGAATGTGCTGTCAAATTGAGTTTCAAGTAACACGTCCCCTCCTCTGGTCATAAAACACAGGCAAATAATACCTTGTGCCTATAATCCCTACTTCCACGAAATGATAGGGTTTTTTATCTGCTTATGCCTGTTAATGAGCAATCATGATACATTGCTGGATATTATATGTATTATTCAAAAACTTGGTTCACTCCAGGATTCAGTGAATCCAGGAATCAGTAAACCCCGGATGGTATACAAGTATATTTGTGTGTCTCTGACTGGACATGTGATAAAAACAAAACAAAAAAAAAAACCTACAGTTGCATAGCTATAGGGACACCCTCAGTGAAGGATTTATGTGAATTGGTTTATGGAATTGCAATTACTGCATTGTCCACTCCTGACAGCTGGGCAATTGTTTGTACATAGGAAGTTGGGTCCATTGGTAGACACACGGACTAACACACTTCCCTTTACGATATTCAACCGAAATATTCAATGCCGAGAATTCAACGTCAGACTTGAAATTTTATCAGTGTTTCAAAGCGGTTTCATCACCCTTTTACAGAGGACATAACTGAAATAGCGTGTGATAGTGAAGTGTTCGAGTACATCAGTGCAATTGACTGATTGGTTTGTTGCAACAGGACGTGTCTGATCGTCACGGAGAACTGACCCAGAAGGTCACAAGGTCATAAGTCAAAAAGTCAAAGGAAGTCAAAATAGGTCACCAGGTGTAGTTTGCACAGACGAACAAAATATCCCACTACGCCAACTCCTAAAATGTTCTGTTGAGAACATTTATAATGATTTGAAATGTATTACTGTTTTAAAGTTGTTTCATCCTTTCACAGAGACATAATTGGAGATAGCGTGTGATAGAAGTATTTAGGTACGTCTACGTCAGTGCATTTGACTGAAGAGTCTGGTCGTCACGGAGAACTGGCCCAGAAGGTCACAAAGTCATTAGGTCAAATGAAATCAAAAGGTCAGAGGGAGTCAAAATAGGTCAGAAGATGGAGTTTGCACAGACGATCAAAATTCTCCATTACGCCAACCCGCAAAAATGTTTCGTTGCGAAGATATCTAAAGGTTTGAAATGTATTAGTATTTTAGAGGCAGTTTCACTCTTACAGAGGACCTTACAGAGGACCTTACAGAGGACATAACTGGAAATAGCGTATGATAGCAGTGTTTTAGAACTTCAGTGCATTTGAACTCATTTGTCGTCCACAAAGAATGTCCCCGAAGGTCACAAGGTCATCAGGTCATATGAGGTCAAAAGGTTAAAAGAGGTCAAAGTAGTTCACCAGATGAAGTTCACCTAGACGAGCAAAACTTTCCATCACGACATTGAGCCGATATATAGGATATAGAAGGATTGCCCCATTGTGACCTTCCATGACCTTGATCTGACACCAAAAAACAGTGGGGTTCATCCTCGTCCACATGAGCAAACCCACGTGCTTAATTTGAACATGATACACGCTTGGATTCTTCAGATATCGTGCTGACAAGGGTACACACACACACACACACACCCACACACACACACACACACACACCCACACACACACACACTGTTAAGACTGCACAATTTTTTCTGACTTCCTCAAGGAATTAAAAAAAAAACAATTAAATTTTCAAGGTCGTTGTCAAAGTCGTAACAGTAATTCCCTGCAACAATCCTCTATACCCCATCGAGCGAACCCTTCATTTTTGTTTGCGCAGCGCTGCTTTCGGAAAATGCTCGCCCAGTACCCATCGAGCGCCTGGCGCTGTATCCCTACTGAAATAATTCAATTCTAGCTAAAAAAAAAATTGAACCATGAATATATACAGGTTAACTGAACACTCTGAATGACGACCCCTAGATTCATGTACTAAATACACTAGACACTGTCCTGTTTTTGTATCTAGTACGGTATACTCTACAGTTATTCTCTTGGATCTATAGGCACATGTGGTCCAATATGAGACACTAGTTCACATCCACGGAGGCAGAGAAGATTCTACATTCCTTTCATGCAACGACTCTGACAAATTCACATGATTTTTCTTCTATGTACCGACATCATACCCTCCTATAAGATTTATGTCTCTCATACCCCTTCCTATCACCCCTGTAACCCCCCATGAGTGGTTGGCATAATTAGTAGAGCGTCTGCCTTCCACCCGTAGACCGGAGTCCGAGACTGTGAAATGTAACCTGTTCCTATTCCTGGGCGCTCATTACAGGGGATTGAAGCAGGGACAAACTAGTGGGAAGGCAATTTGAGAGTTGCCGTCTGCGTGTGATAACCCCCACCCCCACATTAAGGTATCGCTAACGGCTAAAGAGCATAGCCTTGTTCCGTGTGCCTGGTGAGGGATTCGCAGTTGACAATGAATGGGTTCGATCTTCTGCTCCGCGAAATGAGAATGAAATGAAAATGGGGAACACCAATTCCTGTAAACGCTGTGTCAACTTCATCTACTGATACATTCAGGTCTCTCGTGAGGTCATCCGTAGTATTCTTTGGAAAATTGTATGCGGATACATTCACATTCAATGCAAATAAAATTCACTGTTAACACCAATTAAGTTACTCAACCCGGCCGTGATGCTCAAGGCTGGCCAATTATCTTCTAATTGCTTGGCTTCCAAACCAAGAAGTGTATTCTGCGGGATTACAAATACGTTTGTTACAATACTAGTGAATCATTCCAGGATTGTAAAGGAGGGCAGCCAAATACTTTTTTTCTGGCGTGCCTGGGTTTTTAGGTGAAATTATTGGTGAAGTGGATATATTGTATTGAAAAATATACCCCATAACAGACCCTAATTGGCCTTTTATATCATCCCCGTATCTATCCGGGCTGTATAGAATATCACGAGTTAAAGATTTACTTATTTCATCATTATTTACCTTGTTTCCATCCTCTCGCGTGATAATACCAAATTTATCTTATAACCAGTTCTAAAACATTGCAGTGCCGTATCCCATTTCAGAGTCAACTCGTCTACATGAGATGCGGGACACCCGTAGCTCATGTAATGACCCTCCGCTAGCAACGAAATCCCCCTCCCAGCCTCCGGGCATGGCTCGAAACTGTGAGTGAATGAGTAATTTATCGTTTGTGCCAGTATGTATCCTTGAGCTTGACGAAGACCTCCCTAGGCCCCGCACGCGACAGCCATTTTCCTCGCCCACGATCGAGAGCATACCAGACATGTAACCATCCTTGAAAACAAACGTACAAATCGTCAGGCTACTAAACAACTTCCAAACAGTGTCTACTTTAGTGGAGATGACTCACTTATATTTTCTGTTAACAGTCTTATCATCCTTAGAATGGCAGTTGCTTCTCTCTCCTTTTTCCGCCTTTGCTGGTGATGCCGTTGCTATTGTTGTTGAGAATGTCACCATTAGGATGCCCCGACGCTCTCGTATTTGACGGCTTCCGTTTCCAGTACTTCCAAACCAAGACGGGTATTATGCAAATTATTTATGCAATTATTGAAACAGGAGAACGCTTTTAGCACAACCGGCCACTTGTCTTCAGCTGTAAGCGAAGAAATAGCATGGTTGATTTGAATCCTGTTCGAAAATTCAACATAAAATAATATGCCAAAACGGAATTTCTATAAGACAGGCATAAGCATGGCAGGGGTTAGATATTCCTGAATGAAGGCAAGGATATTTGTCAGAAGATAGGCGGGCATTTTTTTTTTGGTTCAAGATAAAAAAATAGTTTGATACTATTATAAACAAAGCTAGTAGTGTGGTAGGAGAGCCTCAGCCGTCAGTCAACTCGATGTACCAATGCCTACTTGAGTCCAAATTTGACACCGTTTGGACTGACAACCAGCAACCCTCTTCATCAACTTCTTCATGAGAGACAAATAGAGAGAGGTATCGGTAGGCTGAGACTCCCGAGTCTGAAAAAACCACAGATATCGGAATTCATTCATCCCCGTGCAATAAAGCTTTTTAATGATAACAGAGATGCGAACTCTTGCTTATTATTTTTTAGAGCTTACATATATCTTGTATATATGAATCTATTTATTACAACTGCTCATTTTTATCATTCCTATACCTGTACGTGCGAGTACTTGAATGTTTCCTTTATGGATTAATAAAGTTTCAGTTACTTACTTACTTACTTATGCATTATCGAGCAAACTTATTTTATCCTTGTACTCGTTCTCGGCCACGGGCGATCGATACATCTCTCCCAAGCAGCGTGATCCCATCCCCGCGGAGCTATAATAGTCATGCTAGCAATATATATAATAAATATATAAATATATATATATATAATTATATATGATATATATATATAGAGATATATATTTTTGTGGGGAGGGGGGGGGGGTTCGTAGCGCTGTATTACCATATATGGGGGGCGCTAGCTAACTGTATACCCTAACAATCGTACTAATTCCTCCGATCAGTGATAGTTGAGATTTTTCCTCTCCTTTTTTTCTCCTATGGCTCCTTCACTTCTTCCTCTATTCTTTTTGGTGTTTCTTCCTAATTATTCCCCTCTTTCAGCTGTTAAACTAGGTATGGTCTCCTTCCATTCCGTGTTTAACTTTCTGTCTTGACCATTTTGTAATTGACATATATTATATGACATGTGTCATAGTTTTATCACTGAAGTGAAAAATAAATTGAACTGAACTGAATGTGAAATTGAATTGAATTTCTGACTGATGTCGGGAACAGAGCGCCATATGTGTTATTCTGATCGCGGGAGCCAGACTCGACAATCCAGGAGAATACGTTAATTCAACTTTTGTCGCAACTGTTGACAGTAACACAGGCCTCATTACATGACAAAGTACAGCCGATCATTGTCATCATTCTTTCACGATACGAACTTACAAGCTTCCGTCCGCCTCTCGAGCTCACTGACCGAGCTAATGATTGTCTGACCACTCACATACATTACTTTGGTGAGTCACGAAATAGGTCTAAATGGGTTTATACGATGGTTTCAAATTAAATGATCTTTACTGATACAGGCTCTAAAGGTCTGACGTTTTCCATTGTGGAATTTCAGATCTAGGGGTGGGAAGGGGATTGTTTCCAGCTCTCTTGTCTTCATGCGTCTGAGCCTTGACTGTGACCTGCGTGGGATCGTTACTTAAAAACAACCACAATGCTAAGGCCCCTTTGTGCAGTGATTATCTCTGTTGATTTAGTCATTTAGAGTTGGCAATTTGTATTCATGAGAACGAGTACACCATAGAATTGAATATTGTGTCATATTCCGGAAAATAAGAAGATTGTGGCCGTGGTAAATTGCAAGACTGGGTAGTAAAATCAACATATCACTCATTCCATGTCTATAAACCTTGACTTGCGCACTCGCAGCGAATTTGACTTGTTACTACATTTACTGAGTCAATTACCGAGCATCATGTGGATATATACCTTCAGTTGTTCAAAACAATATCAGACGCAGACCACAGTAAGTTATACGAGTAAATTGGCAATTTTGCGTAGTTAGGCGAAATAATCCAGTTTTCAACGAGGATGGCGGGAATTGAGTTTAACTTGATGGGTTCCTAGTATGGGCTAGTCTACGAAGCCACTAGAACCTACTTTATACATTTACAAAATGATAATAAATTATTAATTTTTGTTATTTACCTTTCACACAATCATAATAGTGCTACTATATATATAATTTACCAATGTATCTGTATAAGTCATCACGTCCTAAATTGGAGTTGGAAATCGTCTCAAGAGAAAAAAGAAGGCAGTGATTATTCAATTTACTGATACGCTCTTCTCGTTTCCAAGACGAAAATGCAGTTCCTTATTATAGTGGTACTATTAGGTAGGAGTAAGAGGCAGTAAAAACTAATGACCTCTGTTCTATCTGTTGTAGATACAACTTCGACTTAGGAGTGGTTGATTTGCGTATCTCTTTTGAAACCATGGGGATAAAAAGAACGATATAAAGATATGCTTTCATAGTCAGACGTAGCACGCTCATATGTTAATAGTGTGTCAAATGCCAAATTCAAACTGGATGATTTTATGTTTTCCGCCGTACAATTCCGGGACCGGTATTAAAGGTAGGAATTCCATGAGGCTGATCTCGGATGCGGCATGAACATAGAAATCGCATCATCACGTTATTAGAGTGAAAGAGTCCATAAAACGGTATGATGACGCGGAAAAACATAGGATGTAACGTCCTCATGTCATACGACATTGACTGGCCTTCATGAGGACGATATCACTGAAGTTCCTTTTTCCAGGGAGTAAACCTATTGATAATCCCCCGTTCAATGATTACTCGTTTCCACGTTTATTGTAATGGCAATCAATCTATTCTGTACCGCATTGATGATCTATTGTGAAAAAAACAATAAATTGCCATGAAATGAAAATGCAGTGATGCGGCATTGGTAAATATTGGTGTAATTTTGCCTACCAGCGCTTGTTTCTCTACAGGAGAAAAGCTTCCTCCATGAGAACTATACGCATGATCTCTGTGAATCGTGTAATGTGTTGTATGTGTGTGACTTGATTGTGCGTGATCCTGCTTTTGAACACGATGGCTCGATCCACCGGGAGGATCTGACTCATCTCCGAAGGGTGCCTTTCCCATGGTGGTACATGCTGAATTACACACTCAATTCAGCTGAGGACAAGAGCTTAATGAACCTGAAAAGCTCAAATACGTATTCCGAACAATACAGAGTTAGTATGTTAAAGCTTTCGTATGGACTCTAAAACTGTTTTAATATCCAAATTGACCCAAAATCGAATCAAATGGGCACTTGAGTGATAAATGATTCGATAATATGACCAGTTTTCGATCGAAAGTAATCCCTATTCGTTCCAGATGAGCAGGATCCATTGAAAAATTCGTAGTGGGTGCCGATTCGATTCGACTCCTGGTCATTTAACTCGGGGGCGTTCAGAGCGTTAGGTGGGTGGGGGGGGGCGGTTTACTCGGCTATCTGTTTTGGGCTTTAAAACCTTAGACACAATATTTGTTTGGTCATATCTTGATTGTCATCCCTCATTAATCAATTGAGGGGCGCTGTCTCTTTAAATGAAGTTCGTCACATCTTTTAGTCACGTAATCTAATCATTGGTGAGCTCATTTCGTTCATCAACCGATACCTGATGCTACAGAAAAATGTCTTATTTTGTCATTATCAACAATCCTTACATCATCTGTGATAAAGTGGACTCCAAAACCATAACGACATTAACGTATTAATTTACGGTATTCATAGATTTACCGTGAATGGCGATGATTGCAAACCTTTTAAACAGAACATAGATTCTTGACCTGGATGTTGTTTTACAATTTTTTCGATCGATACGAATCCCAGTCCACAATCAAAACGGCATAATATCTATATCTTGATATAAATATATATATAATATAATTAAAAAAACCCAAAAACCAATAAAAATTTTATATATATATATATAATATATATATATATATATATATATTATGATTCGCTTTTCCCCCCCGACATATCCACATGCGCAACGATTTTTATTCGAGTACCAGCTATTCGGCATTTGTTGGTTACCTACCCCGGGCATATGCATTTGCGAACAAATTTTATCGTGCACTAGCCATTTGGCATTTGCTGATTACAGTTATAATGGTTATATAGTTACCTCTTTCCTTTGCTGTTGTCACGACAACGGGGTTGTTAGTCGTCAGATCATCTAACGTAGGAGAATAAAAGGATCCAAATACCGACGAGTGCTGAATTTTATTGAGGACTCACGTATTGACTGGAAAACCCCGCATTACGGAGGGGACGGTACACAAGAGAACACGAGAATATCATCATGACTACCGATTGGTCCCGTCTTTCTGGTCGTACCCAAATGTTGGTGGTGATACTAACAGAGAGCAATTCACAGTTCTCATTTCAATCATTAGGGCTGATGATCATTTATTGTGTTAAAAATGCCTCATCAATTTCGTTCGGCCCATTTCAGAGGAAACTCGTGTTGTCATTGGGTTTGTTTTTCTTCTATTACTGTACAATGAAATTTAAAATCATTTTGTCAATTGAAATGCAGAACGTAGACCTGAGTTCAACAACATCTAAGGAACAATATTTCGTGTGTTTTATTAATAACATATAATTTCTAAACCTGCACTGCACTAATTTGCGGCTTACGAGTCTCTGACGTTTGTAGCCCAGAATGTGGTTTCCGAAGTGGTCTAATTTGTTCAGAGTCGGCCATTTTTACACACATTTTGTCTGACTAACGTTCACTCAAACTTTTGAAAACTCCTGCTCAACTCAACTGCTCAAGTCCTGTGCTATAAAAAGCCCACAAAGTGATCAAATCGTTCATGTGTTCGCTATTCATCATTTTAAGTCTGATCAAAAATATCACGGACGGGTTAATGCTAATTGACAGGCCACGGGCACTCTATGACCATCACTGGATTCAGGTCTCACGGTAGCCTCCATCACAATCGAGTTCTGTTCACCGGCAAGCACAGCACTAGATGGTGACCCAGCGCCACCCCCCGCCCCCCATACGTTACTGCGAAAACTGGCTCGGCCACGCTTCTGCACTTTGCCACGCAAGCGTAAAATCGGCGTTTCCATGCACTCGGGCGGCGGTAAAATCGCTCACCGTTATTCCAATGGAAGCCGTTTCCATGCACGCGAGCGGCGGGGGCGGCCGTGCGGGCGTTTTCTCGATCTTCATGTTAGCGATTTGTTCCGCCCGCCCGCGTGCCCGCGTGGTATTTCGTAATCGTTTCCGGGAAATTTCCCTGCAATCTTACTGGCTTGTAGCCCAATAGGGCAGAGTTAGGGACAATGTTATGTTAGTGTTCAAAGCTTATAACTAAATTCATCTCTATTCTCTCCCATTTTTAAAGGCCGGACACCGATTTGAACACATATATTTTAAAACCTTGACCTGACGTGTCCAAGTTTATGTAAAATGCTAATTAAATCTCCAAAAACCGTGGCAATTGTGAAGTTTTACTATTGTATTGTTAGGCGCTATCGTTGACATTCATAACGATGTTCTGAGAAAACTAACACCGGTTGTTTAGGTTAAACACAAGTAGGCTTATGCGTCCGTGTTTGATAAATGATAGTAAATAATAATAATAATAATAATACTAAAGTCTTAGTAGGCTACACGGGTTCTATCTAGCGCATATACACACATAAGAGAAGAGGGCGTGCTTTCGAGAACACGGCCCGCTCGCCCGCTGGGCAGGAAACGGGGGGTCACTCGCGTTGTCCGCGTGCCCGCCTGCCACCCTCCCCCCCCCCCCCCCCCGCCCGCTTTCTGGAAACATGGTTTTTAATACTGAATACACGGTAGCCTATAAGGAGACTCGGTCATGGTCAGTCTGGAATATTCCTCTTGTTTCCAAAACGTTAATCTTCCTCAGACATACGCATATTCATTTCATCATTTGAGTGATAGCCATTTGGCATTTGCCCTAGATTAGCAGGTTAAGTGTTTATATATAGTTACCTACCATTTTTCTGGGTGTCTGTTAACGACAACTGGGTTACGAGTCGTCGGATCCTCTACGTGATAGAATAAAACGAAACAATAACCGACGAGTGCCGAATTCATTGATGACTCTTCTCGTCCGACTGAAAACCCGCATTCGGAGAAGACGACCAGCAGAGCAGATTAACATGAATACCGGTTGTCCCATTCATTCTGGGCGTACCCGAATCAGTCTGTATGTGTTGTTTACGAAGCAGCTGAGATCAATCCCCTGTTCTCATCATCAACAATGACTAACGATGAAGTATATTGTTACAGATTCTCCATCAAATTCGTCGTTCGTTCGCCAGTTTCCATTGTTTTGTGTCTTCTATTACCCGTCGAATTTAATTTTTTTTTTTTTTCATTTAACAGAAATTAGAACCTGCACTTTTTGTATTCTGTGGCTCATAATTTGCCCTGTCGTTTCCTGTAGCTAATGGCGCCTTCGTGTAATTGTTCGTGTTTTTTTTACTCGACACTACCTACTACTTACTCGGCTATCCTGTGTGGGCTTTGAAACCGTAAATACACATATTTGCTTGGTCTATCTTTGTTGTCATTCACCTCATTAATCAGCGAGGGGCCGCTGCCTTTTATGAATGAAGTCTCACAATCTTTAGTAACGAATCAATCCTGTGAGCTCAATTTCGTTTCGATCAACATACCCTGATGCTCAGAAAAATGGACTTATTTTGTCAATTATCAAGACTCCGTTACATCATTTGTGAGAGTGGGACTCCACAACCATAACGAATTAACTATTAATTTTACGGTATCCATATAATGGCACCGTGATGCATGATTGCAAAGACATTTTACAGCAACTAGATTCTTGACCTGATGTTATTTGTTCAATGGTTGATCGAATACTCGATAATAGTAGTTCCCTCAAACTCCATGCAACCAAGACGTAACTCGGGTTCTTTTCCCTTTGGCCATTTTGAGTCACACATTTTTCATTCTCCAAAGGTTAGGACATTTTTTTATGTCGCTTTTCCGTAACCGCATACTCTTTGCAAAAACCGGCTTGGCCACGCTTCTGTAATTCTGGCCATACTTTATGATACGTGAATCCAGGTTATCGGTGGGAGGTCACGGTCAACCTAGGGTTTTTTGTCCAGTCCTGATATTTATGTTACCAAAAAGTTACTCTCCCTCAGACATATGCATATGCGAAACAATTTCATTTGAGTCCTAGCATTTGGCATTTGCTGAATACAGGTTATATATAAATATATATATATATATAGTTACCTACCATTTTCCTGGGTTGCTGTTACGACAACTGGTTTACGAGTCGTCGGATCATCTAGCGTAAGAGAATAAACGAAACATTACCACGAGTGTCGAGTTTCATTGAGGACTCTCGTCCGACTGAAAACCGCATTACTGAGAAGACGGACTCAGCAAACCCCTGTTCTCATCGTCATCAATGACTACGATGAAGTATATTGTTAAAGATGCTCCATTAAATTCGTTCGTCCAATTTCAGAGGAAAGTCGGTGTTCCATTGTTTTGTGTCTATTTTTTTTTTTGTTCATTAAAATGCAAAATGGTAGACCTAAGATCGACATACTTCTATATCATGGTTTTCATAAATTAGAACTCTGCCCTGCACGTTTGTATTCTGTTGCTTCATAATGTGCCCTGATCGTTTCTGTAGCTATATGGTAAGCCTCGCTTACATTGTCGTTTTCTGTTTACTCGGCTATCCTGTGTGGGCTTTGAAACCGTAAATACAATATTGTTTGGTCATATCTTTGATTGTCATTCCACCTCATTATCATTGGGGGAGGGGGGGGGGGGCTTCCTTTTTTAAATGAAGTCTCCGATCTTATTAGACTGAAGATAATCAATTGTGCCTCTTATTTCGTTTCGAACACATCAACACAGAACACTTTCATGCTCATAAAAAATGGCTTATTTTGCAGTTATCAACAACTCCGTCACATCATCGTGGATAAAGTGGACTCCAAAACCATAACGACATTAACGTATTAATTTACGGTATTCATATATGCACCGTGATGCGATGATTGCAACATTTAACAGAAAATAGATTCTTGACCTGATGTTATTTGTATAATTTTAATCGATACGCAATCGAGTTCCCTCAAAAAAACAGAGGCAGAGGCGTAACTCGACTGAATTTTCCTTGAGCATTTTGCAGTGAAACAATTTTTATTCGAGTACTAGCCATTCGGCATTTGTGATACCTACCCCTGACTATGCATTTGCGAAACAAATTTTATTCGTGCACTAGCCATTTGGCATTTGCTGCTTACAGTTTTGTTATATGGATATATAGTTACCATTTCCCTGGGCTGCTGTCACGACAACTGGGTTGTGAGTCGTCAAATCATCTAACGTAGGAGAATAAAAGGAAACACAATACCGACGAGTGCTGAATTTCATTGAGGACTCTCGCGTATTACTGGAAAACCCGCATTACGGAGGGGATGGACTATTCTCGTGTTCAATATAACACGAGAATAGCATCATGACTACGTTGTTCCCGTTCTTTCTGGTCGTACCCAGAATGTTGGTGTTGTATACGTAAACAGAGATCAATTCCAGTTCTCAGTATCATTCCATTAGGGCTGATGATCATTTTGTGTTAAACTGCCCCATCAATTTCGTTCAGCCCATTTCAGAGGAAACTCGGTGTTTCATTGTTTTTTGTTTGTCTTCTCTTCCGTACAATGGAATTTGAAATCATTTGTCAATGAAATGCGAACTGTGGACCGAGTCCCATAAATTCACGGAACAATATTTCGTTTGTTTCCATTCATAACATATAATTCTAACCTGCACTGCACTATTTTGCGGCTCACGTGCACTGTTCGTTCTCTGTGGCTATATGGCGGCCTTTGCAAGCGGTGTGGTGCAGAAATAGTAGAGAACCTGAGGTCCTTGGTTCAAACCCCGATGTCGTCATAGACACCAACTCTCACCCCGCTTCTTCCTCGTGTAGGAAAGTGGCTGCCCGAGTGAAGCTACACTCTCCGTCTCGATGGCGTTAAATGGTGATCCCGGGAGCATGCATTCTCACCTGCTTCGTTATTCAGTGCACTTTTCGAAAAATAGTAGGCGAGATTCACCGGATGCCTTGTACACCCAAAACTTGAACCTCTACAATTTCCGACTGAGAATTTTTTGGGGGGTTTAGTCATCTGACGCTCCCTCGGTAGAAGCAAACAGAGACTATAATTGGCATCCTTTGCGTACATAGTTCGTTTTTCATTCACCGGCTATCTGTGTGGGCTATTGGACCTTGAACACAACCTTTGTTTGGTCATACCTTTGATAGTCCATCGCACATTGAACGTGTTTTCATCAGATTCATGGATCGAAGATAGGATGTGGGCGGACGAAACGTGGTTATCACGAGTGAACCTTGTTGTAACGCTTTTTCCCCCGCTGTCATTCTCTTCCCGTATTGGTCCATTCTCCGTCTTATCGCGGATCTCTTTCCACGTTTCTCATACCAATAAACACCGATGAAATTGGGTTTGAAGTCACACCGGATTATCGCGTCTTGTTCAACGACTCATCTTGGCATCCTACGAATAAAACTATTTGTCGGCAAAACTTTATCAATGCTTCCACTACTACAAGCCTGTTCAAGGTTTCAGTTAATGAATGATAATTTATGTGTAAAGTCTGGGTAGTTTCGACGTTGCTCAAACAGTGTGGCAACAACCTTTCGAAACTCTTCTGACGGAAATCAAACTACAAATACCAACTAACATACCTTAATATTTTCCTCATACGACGAATAGTTATAGAGTTTTATATTGGTGACAGTTTGAAAATATGCCGCAATGAGAGAGTATGTTAGAGACTCTCGTTTTATATACCCACTTTGCCCTGCCTAAAGCAGAGATATAAAAAGTCCGTTCCAAAATAGAGGGGTCTATTACTCTTTAGTTAATACCACGGTCGAATATTATTTGTTAAGGCAAATCACCGATTTGTTAAAGGGTCACCCTGCCCATATGAGTGATGAGGCGATTACGTTAACGGGTGAACAGGTCAAACTCCGTTTTTCACAGGCTAGCTCTCCGCAGAGACATTTGAAAGAGCCGTTCTTAAAATCAAGGGGGGGCTATCACTCTTCATACCAAGTCAAATTTACCAAATCACCGATTGATTTAAGGGCTTAAGAGTATCTGCGTTTATGCAAGAGTTTAATGTTAGGTCGGAATGTGTCTGGAACTTTGCTCGTAAATCACCATAAAGCTGCGTTTCCCTGCACGCGGTCGGGCGGCGTGCGGCGGACGGGCGGCGGGCGTTTTGGAAGACCTCGTTGCCACTGCAACCGCGGGCGGGCGGGGGGCGTTTTCTTTCTCACCTTCACGCACCTCTTCTCACTTTAAGTGTGTATATGGCGCTATATAAGAACCGATGTAAGCTACTATAATATTGTTATTATTATATTGTTATTATTGTTATTATTATTGTTGTTTTTTGTGTTGTTTGTCGTTGTCCTTGTCGTTGTCGTTGCCCGTTTGGGTTGTTGTTGTTGTTGTTGTTGTTGTTGCCGTTGTTGTCGTTGGTCGGTCGTTGTTGTCGTCGTTGTCGTGTTTCGTTGCATTGTTGTCATTGTCGTGTGTTTGTCGGTTGACGTGTTGTTGGCAACCCCGACGCATACTAGTTGTTTACACCTAAACACCGGTGTTCATTTTCGAACCTATTGTTTCTGAATGTCAACATTACGGCCGCAACATTACAAACTTCACATTGACAGGTTTTGGGAGATTTAAATTAGGCAACACACTTGACAATCATCGGTTTAAAACCTGTAAATATGTGTTCAAATAGGTGGTCTGGCCGTTGAATATAGACCCAATCTGTATAAAATAAATCTCATCCCAGTAGTTAAACCGTTTATGAATTTTTTTTGGAACATTATTTGAACCTAAAATTGCCTTCTACTCTCCATTATTCCCCGCTTCAATCCGGTAAGATTGCAGGGAAATCCCCGGGAATTTGATTACGAAATCCACGCCGGACACTATTGCGCGGAAAATCGCTACTTGACCGATTCGAGAAAACCCCGCCCGCCCGCCCGCCCTCCGCCTCCCCGCCCTTCCGCGTGCATGAAACTTGGCGGCTACATTGGCAATAACGATGAGCGATTTTAGACGCCCGCCCTCCCGCCTCCCGCCCGCCCGCGTCATGGAAACGCGGCTGAACGCGACTAGGCCTTGTTGGACGACTTTCATAACTAGTATTATGTTCCGCTTGAATACATGACCTTTTTGTTTTGGGTCCGGTCAAAAGTTATCTGAGCCACGCTAAGAACTCTTGTGAACAAGATCATCCCAGAATGCTAGATCCGACCTATTCAGAAAGTTAGTGGTACGGTTTTTATAGGGAACACGAGCACACTATTGTGTTCCGTGAAGAGCTGGTCATTTTTTGGTAGAAGAATTGTGGAAAAAAAGATTATATTTTGGCAACAACTTTGCTAGCACGATACTTGACCAATTTGCTGCTTCGTTTTCAGCTTTGAGGAGGATTACTCTCGTTCTGATGTTATTTAAATTGAAAACACTTTTCAATGTTTGATATACACTCCGTACCCACACCCACATACCACGCACGCATATATATATCGTGTGTTTCATAATATGAAATTTTTACCTCACGTTTGGGTTTGGGGCTCACGTTAGATCCTGTGGCTTGTATGCAGCCTCTGTGTACAATGTTCATTTTTGCTTTCCCTCCCGGTTATCCTGTATGAGCTTTGATACTATAAAGATACATTTGTTTTATCATGTTGTTTGAAAGTGTAACAACTGTTTCAAATGCTGAATGTTACTGCTTATACACACCACACACCACACCCCGCCACACACACGCACACATACACACACATAATACATACCCACATACGCGCCAACGCACACACCCACATACACGTGCACGCACACATACACGGGCAAGCACACACATACATACATACTACATACATACTCATACATACATCATACATACATAATACATACATACTACATACATACAACATACATACCTACATACCCTCATTTATTATGAATGATGTTCCTTCGAAGTTCCTTCGTTGAAACTCTTATCGATCACATATACACTGTACTTCTGGTTGTGGTTGAATCAGGCCTCATTGATCAAGAGATCACACCGGATCATGATATCGTATTCACCGCTTTCTAATCCCCCGTCCTTAAACCTCTTATCACCCTCTAAGTCCCTTATTAATGGTCGCGTTGGTCGTGTGTTCGTCGTACCAATAGACACCTACTGTCTAGCCAATTGTGCTGATAGTTTCTAGTCTCTCCCTATCGAACCGTATACCGTGAAGATAGGGAATGTGGGTAAAGAAGGACTGTTATACGACATCATCACAGACAGATACTATGCCTAAATTCACAATCACTTTTTTTTTTTTGGTGACATGAACTCTACGTTAACCCTCTCAGGCCTCCATTACAGATCTATGCTATAACGCTCTGCTCAGCATAGCCCGACTCATGGGAGTAACGGTCACCGTTCCAATCTTCTCAGCGCTGAGCTCCTTAAATTAGTAGAGGGAATTATTTTGAACTGTGACGATTCCTCTGAAGCACCTGTTTTGCTAATTACGAGTTTCAAACCTAACAGCTTTTTACAAGACAGCCCTATTGATGAACCACTGTTTTCTTCCCCGTCCATTCACACCCTAGCTTGTATCCTTACATCAGCTAATAGGTGAGCTAACAACACCCTACTTGATTCGTTTCTCACTCCCTGACTAAAGCCCGAAAGAATTTTATGTAGTCAAAATTCGTGTGTGGTCGTTGGTGTATTTTTGTATGTTGTTGGTAGGGTTTCTGTGGTTGTGCGTGTGTAACACGGTTTTCTTTAACTCCACTGCTCGTAAACACGATACCTCTTCAGCGGCCGGGATTGATGAAGCGTCGATACTCGGTAATGCGTTTCGCCATGATAATACATCCGGTAATTCCTCCATTGTTTTTGGGACAGGTGAAGGTTTATCTGCGGTTACCCCACAGGCTTAAGTGGCGATCATTAATATATGGTGGGTAGCGTTTCTTGTGGGGAGTAGTGCAGGAATCGTAACTGCTTTTGGTAGATTCGTGTCAATATGGTGAAAAACAATATGGGGAAGTGGTGAAAACTTTAATAACTCAGGCATTTTTTAGACTGACCACGATGAATTTTGGTGAAAACAAAACGGATATCTGTTTAAAATGAATAAGAGACAATGTTTCACTAATCACGATGGATATTGGTGAAATCGAAATGGTAAATATATCTATTGTTCTGGTCAGGAGAAAGCTCATCTTAAGGTCCACATTATAAAAAATAAATGGAGTTTTCATCAGGAGCTCAGTTCTTCTCCTCCTATGGAGGAGGAGCTGACACTGTTTTCCTATATTAAAAGACGATTCATATGTTGAAGTGTTTAATTATCGAGCCATTCCTCATCCAATCAGGTGTCCCATCAAAAGTTCTTTAGAGGCCGGTTAATACATGGCTCAATTAAGCCCCCAATGTCCGTCGGATATACGTAATGCCTCAATCTTTCTTCCGGGAAGGTTCTTCTTGGCGAACTTTTTTTTTCTTGAAGACCCTCGATGACTGCCACAAATCTATTGATTTGGGTACCCTGCGGAATCAGTTTTTCTTAGATCTGAGGGAAGCCGTCGCTTAGTCACTAATAGTTTTTATCACCAAACTTTTCGATCTATGGCTGATCGAGAAGATTTGTTTCAGACTGGGTTTCGTCGTAATCAACCAGAGTACTCAATGGGTGAAATTGTTTGTTTTTGTTTTTGGGGTCCCTAGCCCTCGATAAACCTCCCTTGTTTTTCTAGTGCCCTTTCTGTATTGCATGTTTTTCATATGACGAAATAAACGAATTGAATTGGTGGAATTCTAACTTAGTATAGTACAATGGGACTTCCCGTGGGTACATGACCGCTCATTTATGTTGAGTCAGGTCAACGGTCATTTTACACTAACACAGGCCAAGGTAAAAATCCTCAAATACGAAAAATAGTCCCTTTCGGTTCGGCAGTCATCTGTAAGTGTGACTCCAAAGTGGCGGAGGACGCATTCCTTGGTACCGGTGTTCAGAGCAAGTAGTCGAGTACTGGTCTCCGACCTGACCGTCTGCATCTGGGAAAGGTGGAAGTGAAGAATCCAGCGACAGATGGAGGTTGGGAATTGGAGGTGATTTATTAGTTTTCGTCAACTTGGTGAGAACAACTGTTAAACGCAGAGCGGTAATCTACACAGAGAACAAGTGCGTAAGAGCATTTTTCCTCCAGGCGAACATGAACATGGCATGCTCCACAGATCGGCTCGCTCGGTAGATAAATTAAAAGCAGTCGAATCCCGGTGACTATGATTCTCTATGTATGACGCAACAAACCTTCATTGCCACTAAGGTGAGGGCTTATAGGCGATAGTCATTCAGACATGGATGACGTTTTTTCGCTGTTGATGTAGCTCCCTCGAACAGTATTGCACCTTCTCTCACTCCAAGACTGATTGAAGATGCGCGTGTAACCTCGCCAGTTCGGATGTATCGTGGGATAATCTTGCGACCTTGAGCGCGCTAAATTCACTCCATGCCCGACTTTCTTTGATTTCACGGGGCGCTTCCGGTTTATGTCTGGTTCCCACGGATTGGATCAATTGTTTGAGCATGTCAAAGCGTAATATATAATAGCTGAGTGCTTCCTAGAGTTATATCGTTCGTGCTAAAGCGCTTTCCAGATATTACCCGCATGATCATTGTCACCGTGGTCCACCTGTAATATAGTGATATAGCACCCACCTCTTTCATATTCTCTCCCGACACACCATTTCGATGCGCCACCTAATCGTGTCCCATGGAGACTCCCCATTCGGGTTAGATAAATCGACACACGCCCACTATTCACAAGTCACCCCCTCAAAAT
This sequence comes from Sclerodactyla briareus, assembly GCA_026419785.1. Taxonomy (NCBI): domain Eukaryota; kingdom Metazoa; phylum Echinodermata; class Holothuroidea; order Dendrochirotida; family Sclerodactylidae; genus Sclerodactyla; species Sclerodactyla briareus. The sequence goes on along the minus strand of JAODTK010004532.1, from coordinate 165,524 downwards.
GTTCCCTATTCTTACACGTGGGTAACGTAAAACAGTTGTCTGAGGGCACAACGGGCTTTTGTGGAATTCGAACTCTCGGATCACACGTCTGAGCTCTGCGACTGAGCTAATCCGCCTCCGGCCCTCCACCTTTCGCAGCATCTGATCGTTTTGCTCCTTCATAATTGGTTATTGAGCGGATTTTTTCCCACAGTTTCCCTAACATTTTTCCGATCTGAAATTTTTCTTCATTCTTAGCTTTCATTCCGTTTGGCGTTGCTTATTTCTTTCCTCAGTTCGTGTTTTGCTTGGTGATAGAGCTCCGGATTAGTCTTTCCACCTGAAATTGGCCTCGTCTCTTATTGCACCATGGTTTGATGTTGGGTATTGTGTGATAATCCTCGAAGGGATTCTACTCCGAACTTTTGACGTTTGCTCCGACTTGTCTTTCTTCCTTCTCTTTGTTGGAGCAAAGGTCTCCACAGAGTCCAGCGAATCCACATTCATCATTTACTACGGTCCTCATTACTGTATACCACGTTAAATATAAACTCAATCTGGCGGGGGAGAAGAGTCACTGACTACATCATACCATCAATACAATTCGGGTAAATAATATTCGCCTACTCAATGAATATGTTTTCCAGGCGTAATCCTAGTTTTCAGTTCTTTTTGAAATAAGACATATTTTCCTACAGCACTGTGAGTCTATTTATGCAGTGAGTGTTATTATATGGTTGCCTTACTTCAGCAACCAAACGTAGGCGACTTACCTTCAAAAACCTCCCACAACATAACTACGCCATTACCAACGAGGTTGAATAGAGTATGCATTTTTTTTAATAACGGCAATCTTCCGTAAGTAATATCCCATTGAAATATAAAAATTTTTCCATCGGGAAGAGGTATTTTAGTGTGCTCCTAGTAACCGGAAGTCGAAAGAACTGAAAACGTCTATTAGAACGAGGAATTCGGGCAATCAATTGTTTTGTAGTCAAGTTTTGTGTATAGGCCTTCAATGTATACTGTTTGGTACATTTGTTGGGTTTTCTATTGCTTTTCTTCATAATCACGTTCCAAAGTTCCAGTTTGAATATCAATATGTAAGATATTCACAGCCCCCTTAACAAACCCTTGGACCCCAGTGATCAACAATATCATCTTAAATAACGTGGCTCGATCAATACGACACCTATCGGCTCAGCCCGATATGTTCTCATGATAGTTTACTAGTCTCTCCATATCGACCGTTTCCCGTTGAATGACATGGGCCTGCGGGTAAGAAGAACAAATAATATAACAGAATTCGATACTTTTATTCAGATACCATGTTAAATAATCAATTTAATTTTTATTTTGGTGACATGTGACATGTGACCAATCTTTGATCACAACGCCCACGTTAGGGTTCTATAGTCTATACAATTGTACGCTCGGCCCCCATAAGCCCGAGCCCTTAGAGTAACTTCCCCGATTCCACTCTTCTCAGTTCTCAGCCGATAATTGAGCTCCTTAATCAGGAGCCTGGGAAAAATCCGTGTGGTTTGTGACGAGTTCTCCGAAGCACCCTCCTGCCGCTGCTTGCGATTCAACCTCACAACATTGTACAACACAGCCCTATCGGTGTACTTTTATCGTCTCTCGCTAGTTTTACATTCCTCACAATTTTCACTGTTTCTTATCGCGCTATAATAAATTTCCTACCTTGTTCATCTACCTCTGAGCAGTGACGTCACAAGGGGGACGGGGTTTCATCAAGGATGGCCCGTCCCTCCCCTCCACAGAATTAGGGGGCGCGAAGAGAGGGTAGCTCACGGCGGGATTTTTTTGTGGAGAAAAACGCAAAACAAAAATAATAGATATTATAGCCAAGAGAGGGTTCCGTTCCGGGGGCGCCCAGCGGTAGGAAAGGAAACAGCAATAAACTTACTCCTCCCTTCAGCTTTTCCGTTACTCAATTACGCTCGCCTGAATCCCTGCTACATATGATACAGACATGCACGCCGTACTGTCACCACTATTTGTTCGAGCCGCGACAGCCCCAGCCTCGGTGGCCTATTGAATTTGACTTTTGAGGTAGCCACCGGCGTCGTTCATGAGCGCTTGAGTGATTTTTTTTTTAACCAGTACAAATAAAGGGTTTTTAATGTAGCCAACTACGATAATACAACTCTTTAAATATGACACCATGTGGCACTCGTGTCCAATCAATTTAATATTCGGTTTAAAGCTTTCTGGTGGGAGTTTAATTAGTTAGTTTGGGTTTATTGAAAAAGGGTTAAGAAGAAAACACATCGTCATGAAGACCTGAAATCCACAACATCAAAAAGCAGAATACCCAGCCGATGCCTACGAATTCGCCCATCAATTCGTGACTGCTGCTCGAACGCATTTACACTCTTGGACAGAACAACATTTTAAGTTAAGGGAAGGCTATTCCTTCCAAAATTTTCATACTCTCCGCGAGAAGAAATATTGCCGAATGTGTCAAATCGAAAATCGTTTCACCACGAAGCTGCAGGCAGTTGGCTATGGTGGTAACTTTAGAAACCTCAAAGAAATAGTGAAAGGAAAGGCCCTCGAATCCATGAACATTTTGAAAACCTGAATCAAATCACCAATCACCTCGCCCTTTCGTCTCAAGTCCTCACACTCGCTCCATCGAATTGAACCAGACGACTCAAAATCTTATCTGCTTCCCCCGTAAGGTAAATCTCTAAGACAAGTGAATTAATCTTAGTGCCCTCCTTGAACTTTTTCAATTACCCCCTTATCTTTCGAGAACTCAGGGCTCCTGATACCTTGGACAGGATACTCCAAGTAGGTCTCACAAGCTGCTTAAACAGCCTGACACACGATATCTTTAGCAAGGAAACTGAGGTGACGTCTGATCAAGCCAAGGATCCAGTTACCTTTCCCCGCAGCTTCAGCACATTGCTTAGGAGGTTTAAAAAAAATGAACAACCGAGATCTTTTTAATAATCCCTCCCGATAATATTTTGCCCATTTATATTATATTAATATTTACCAATCGAAAGACCATTTGGAAATATATCAAGATCCCTTTGAAAAATTGCCAACTTTTCGTTTTCGTTCGAAGCAACGAGTTATTTAGACGACATGTGACACTTGCACACATCAAGTGCTGCAATGTTCGTGCGATTATACTTTGCTCAATTTGGCTCCAGAGGAGAGTCACTCTCGCGGAACTCTTTAATTGGAGTGGAAACTCGCTTCCATCGATACTGGATACCTTATAGAATTTGTTCTCGTTACCTGAAGAGGCCTCCGACTTGTTCATCATTTTCTCTTGATAAACTTTCGATCTATGTGGGCCGATCAAACAGATCCTGTGAACTGGTGTTCGGTCGACTTATCGTATTCATCTAATCTCACAGTGTACTTTGGACCAATATTATTTATTCTGTTTATCAATGACATGAGAGGTACCAGTCATTTCTCAGCGGATACGTTTGCGGCTGGATACTCCATTCCAATCAATGGCAAATCTGTTTATACTGTCTTAGTGTTGTTCTGTTTTCGTTACGAATGTCCGATGGTTTCCTTTGGTCATTGTTTCATACGTCATAAGAGCCTCTGGTGAATCAGAATCACTGCTAAAACGAGGTTTTACCCTTTAATATCTGAAGACTTTAAAAATTAATGAAAATAAACTAATTGTTTTTGTTTGAAGACTCTTTACTGATGAATTTGGAAAATGTGGAAAACAAAAATATTTTAGCGAATTTTTTAGACCCTTTAACAATTTAAACACAATCACTTTAACCGAGACTATATGGTGGAGTCCATACTTGCTATGTAGAATCTTCCGCGATGAATTACAAATCAACGATAATAAATAACGAGTTATTTAGTTAGCTTAGCAAATCGAACGAATTTATCTCACATGATATTAAAAGAGGAACAGGCTTAACTTAGGAATTCATCTTCTATAGTATACGTACCCGTAAAACACATGCTTAAGTCCGTTATTTACTTTGAAAGATTCATGCACCCTATTATTGACTCAACAAACAGCAAAAAAAAAAAAAAGGTTGCAATGGAAATAGAAAACGCCCATCCCCCTCACCATTAAAAGACCCTCATGACACAGTGGATTCAGTGGTTCTACTTCCGCCGAATACGTGGGCTTCACGTAACTATACCATTGCTGCAAAGTGCATGTTGTATCAAGAGTAGCTATATGGGCCCCGGCTGCAGGAGATCAGAGTGTCCTTTGGATCTTCTTGCCACGTTTTCCTTGGGAAACCAAATACGTTTCATTCTATAACAAGCGTAATCTAAACGTCTTTGGAGCTGCGGCAACTATGCCGTAAGTGTAGGATCGGTCACCTGATTCAGAACCTAATTTTTTTCATCCCCAACATGCTCTCCATACCTTCCCGGCCACTAAACTTCTCTCCTCATGCTGCTGTAAATATCACTCATGGTATATCCTGATGATGACGTTGAAAACATTGAAACAACTAACCATTGCAGACTAAAAACCCGAAATTTGGATGTCACCTTTCTTTCTGGGAACACAAACTAGAATAATGTCTGCTATTTAGCGCGCAAACGGACAAGAAAACATTGGCGCTCGCAAAGCACATCAATTAGCAAGATATCATTAATGGCCACAGGAATATACCCCTCCTTGAAGAAATACAGAGGAGACGCAGTTCCCTTCAGTTTCAATTGACGACACGACTGTAGGCTATGGGCCTATAGGGCATTGGCCGTATGTCCCTCCTGCGATTCCAACGAAATGGCGACACACTCCTTAAAACAAAAAGTGATGTACACTCCCATGAGTGTGCGTTGTGATCATCACTCCATTTCATCATACATCCATTGTAGAATATCTCCGCCCATTATGGAGCAATATTCACACTCTTCTAGAGTGGAATTCGAAGTGGGCTGCTCCACCTCCAATGTTTCCATAGAGAGCACAGTACGGATCTTCGGCCTATTAAAGAGTGATAACTTCAACTCTATTAGAGTGAAATTCCACGCCTACATTCGAGGTTTTGCTGATGACCTACTTCATTAGAGTGAAATTCACTCTTTTTGCACTTTTTAGAGAGGCATGCATGGTGACATGGGTATATAGACATGGCAGACGTTGTTCAGTAGTTTTGGTTATTTCTACTTGTCCGGGCGGGTCGATTCCCCGAGTGATCTGTCCAAACCGATAGCTGAGATCCCCGAGACCTTGAGAGAATTCCCACCGATCAGGTTATAAAAAGCTCCAACAATCCATCATGCCAACTATTCGAACATATGGCACAGTTAGAATGAGCAATAGACTAGTAGGCATAGTACAGGGCGAAATGAAGGGAATTGCACGATGTAGGTGACACGATTAGCCTATTTTGACAGCAAAATACTGAATATCAGTATAAGGTGTTCCCATTCGGCGTTCATAGCGGTCATAATTCGCGAGCTGTCGCGCGCGTCACCCGATTTGAATTGTCACCGGACAATTCGGTTTCTGTCGCGGCCCGCGACGGAAAAATCCGCACATTCGCGGATCGCGTGCCTAATTAATAGACCCATATAAATAACACAGGAGCGAAAAATCGTCTTTGTCGCGTATTCGGGGCTAGTAAAAGCACCTTAAGACTGAAAAAAGGGTTTCCTCGGTAGTATGGAGAAGACATGCGAGGTGATGACTAATTGCGTTGATTTAGCTCCTTATTATAGCAACTCTCAAACTAGTATGTCGTCTCCATACCGTTGTACTTGCTACCACTCTGCGATGTAACAGGTGAAATTTAATTAAGGCAGAACTCCACGAGGCCGGCGGTTTAGTACGGGGGCATTAATACAGTACCATTGACACCCTAGAGAAATGACGTGATTGGCCGCTTTACAATATGAAGCAAGATTACAATTAATTAGACGATTGGTGAGGGGTACACCCACTGGACACATATGTAAAACAACTAGGAGGTGTAATACGAGATATTCCTAGGGCGTTAAAAGACACAATCGTCTAAAACATTAGACTAAAAAAATGGGACAATGTATTTCTAGTGGAATAAAACCCAATATACAGACACACATTTCAGATCACCAATGCCTAACTGGAGAGATATGTGTGACAGCTGAATGACCTATGGAAGAGACTGGCCGAGAACTTGGAGCCAATTGTGTTGGGACTGTGAATGACCTCTAATTGCTAGGAGGTTGTTGTAACAAGGGCCCTAGGAGAATGATGGTAAGACACATGGCGGTAGTTAGTAGGATTTAATCAATATCTAATCACGGTTGGCCAACGAAAATGGCACTCGCATGACCAGTTCGAGCTGAACCATCCGCGAGTTGAAACTGATCGCATGTACAGTTCAGAAATTACGAATGAATGTGACGTGACGAACAGGACGAACGAACGAACTAATGAACGAACGGACGGTAGAGAATTGATGACTTGTAGAGCTGCATACCCGCAGTGTCATAAAGTAGGGCAATGGCCTGAATTCTTTAAATATCGCGCGGTGTCATTGACGTGCGGAAAAGAGCACAATGATTGGATGTGATATTGATATGGCTACCGGCGTTCGCTTGGAATGTACGTTTGACCACAATATTTGACCTCCAGGGACCCTTCTCTAACTTGTAAATATCTACAAGGTGGACCTCATCCACTAAGTTCACTGGAATCCAAAGAAACTAAAAAACAATGACTGATTTCCATTGACCCAAAATTAGGTTTTAGGTACTCAGGAATAAAAGAATATTCATATCAACGAGTTGTATGGAAATCCGACAAACTCATTCTTTGTTCAGAGAAACTCTTCTACGCTAAAATTAGTAACAGATACACCCATAACTTCCTGTCCCAATATGAAAAAACCACACCAACATAGATCCCACGGTTTGTCAGCAATTGTGCTGAAAAGAAATAGCTAATTAACTATGTTACTTATGCCTCTCGTGGCCAAAATGTTTCATCTTAGGGGGTTCACCCAATCTCGATAAATCATGAAATATGCTTGACCCAAGCCAAGGTCACAGGGTGCATCCTACTATTCTGCAACCTACACATACTAATCATGTAACGAGCTTTTTAGGCTTGCCCTCTGACGACCTTCGATGACGGACCTAACGTCATAAAAGGAGAGGAATCATCCCCGGTATATATTTCAAGACTGACAGTAGCGTACGCAGAGATTTGTCAGGGAAGGCTGGGGGGGGGGGGTTGAGTTCCGGAACCCCAGCGAAGTGCGCCCTCATATGGCTTCACCCTCCCTATCACAAAAAGTGCATTTTTTGGGCCCCTAGCCATGCTGTCAAGCAATATTTGCAAAATAACAGCTCAAAAACTCTACTGTAACTGCAAAAACGTCCGAATGGGGGCCAACGTTGTGTTGGGAACGCTTTGCGCTTGCGTAGTGCCAAGGACCCGGCTAAGAACATCTGTAGGCCAGGGGAAATGCGTTCCTCCGGGAACCCCGCAACTTTTAGTCATAACAATATTGGTTTCGTCAAACAAATATAAAGCAGTTGTGAGAAAAGCGAGAACATTTATATGCTGTGTCAGTAAATGTAGGGGGCACTGAATGCCTGATTTTTATTGCGTTCATATGGATAGATGAAAATATCACTGCGCGCGGGGCACTATTTTCTTATTCTACCCAAAATTTCAGTATCTGAATTTGTCTCGTTGACCTGAAATTTCAAAGCTGTTTGCATGTTCACGAAACTCTTAATATCACCAAACGCAAGCTGAATAATAGGATGACCATATTATTTGTTTGGTAGCTTTGAATTGAAAGAAGATGCCAAGCCAAATTAAACGAATCTTCTCAAAACGTCACCTGATTTTCAATTGCAGTTCAGTATGTACCGCCTCCAGAAAACGATTACGCGCGAGCAAATATTGGCCGATTTTTTCGGCACACACGTCCCTCCTCCTCGTCATGCGTGCTCGGCACTGGCGTTGGCTGCTCGAGAAGGTGACCACCATCGAGACGTGCTCAGTGGAGCGTTACGTAATGTTCACTGCTGCAGTGTGCGCGTAGTGCTAATTTTTAGTGAGCGCAAGTAATTTTTGAAAAGACAGCAGTGTCCCAATGGTGCGCTCACGGCCCTCAAATGGTTAAACCCATGTAGCCCTCTGGACCCCATCCTCATGCAATAGTCATGGATTGAGGATGACTCCACAACCTTTCAATCTTCCTGGTTTATAGTGTCGTGTTTTGGGGATTGATATCGTAGAAAGATGTGAAGGTGGGTAAGTATAGACTCGCCAAATTGAACGAGTCCACAGACGAAGTTTAAATTCATAACAGAAGTTTACCAGAATTTTAAGAAGTTTAATTAACCGTCGAATACCTCTAGAGGCCCGGGTATATGTCTTGCGCCTCGTTAAATTGCTCATTGTGGCCAAGCGGTGGAATGTAGGCTATCTATTGTACAGCATACCGGTAGGCATACATATTATATAGTGAGCACTATAAGTGCGCACTGGAGCCGTGAATCCCATTATAATGCGTTGTGCAAGACTGCATACGGCACACACAGGAGAAGATTGAACAACAGCGGATCTTATGTTCCTCCACCCAATCCTAAACAACACTGGAGCATCCACTCAGCAATCTCATGTATGACCGTAGCTTTAGTGTATAGGCGAGTAGAATTCAAGCTCCCCACCATGTCCTGGGTACAAGTTCCAGCTTTTACTCAGTTTGGAGAATCACAGTACCCTTAACATGAGCAAAGTACTACCGCATGAGTAGGGGGTATTAATTGACAAGGCGATTGCAAAAAGTGCTTCGCCTGTTTGCGCGAATCGGTGGTTTCTATTATTAAGACCAAACAACCAACTAGTCATGCAGACCACCGTCATGTCAAACGAACATCACATATTTTTCACATAACAATTCCGAAAATACCTGACCATAATTTTTGTACTCTTTTGTACAAAGTCCCTTAATTGTTCGTTTTTTTTCTTCATGCCCCCCCCCCCCCACTCTTCTCTCCATGATACCCAATTTGAATGAAGTTTTATCGCTCAGTCACTCACTTCTTTGACCCAAAATCCAACTTGAAATGTTTCTTATCCCCTCAGCAGCCCTGGCTTCTTTGCCTTCAAAATTCAAAATTTCCTTCATTATCCATTGCCTTTTTTCAAGCAGCCAGGACATGCCTTCCCCCTGCCCAGGGCAGCAAACACCCTCCCCCGCCTCCCCCACACACCAACAAGCTAACCCCATGCAGCAGTCAAGGTATGTCCCAAAATAATCTTTAGGGAAACTCCACATTTGTCTATCGATTAATTGCCATTTGGACATTCATTTGACAATCTATAGCAACACAACCACAGACCAGTTCCAAGTAAACAGGCCTTGAATAATCAAACATAGGTGATGACAGATTGATGGCAGCTCTGACCCCTGCAAGCCTAAAGTCTGTGGGGCTGTCAGGGAGAGAGAAGATGTTCTATTTCAGGGACTTATGCAGTTATGGCAGTGATAACAAAGTAACCCCCCCCGCGAGAAAATGGTGCAATTCCAGGGGAGGGAACCCCACACGGGACGGGGGGGGGGGTTGGGAATGCGTCCCCAAGCCAGATGAGAGGAAAGAAAAATGTTACCTTATTTTTGTAGGTCCTAATCAACTATCGGAATTGGTTAGAAAAAAATTGCACAGCGACTATGGTTAACTCGTTCCTAAGTGCTTTATTCTTAACAGAAGCTATTATACAGTGCATGGGATTCATCAAATTCGATGAACATCAAACACATCAGATCCAGAGAAAAATGTGTAGGGATCATACCTACTGAGTTTGGCCGAAATCTTACCAAGTTGGAAAATGGGAATAAAATGCAAATTAGGCACAAAATACAATCAGCACTATACAGCCCATGTGAATATGGTGCAAATTGCACATAGAGCTATGGGTCACTCGTTCTCAGTGCGCTTTCTAACAGAAGCCCTATATATGTGGAATTCAATATCAAATTCATGAACTCAAACACATCAGATCAGAAAAGAAGAAAATGTTAACGGACCTACCTACTGAGTTTGTCGACATTCTTACCAAGTTGGAAATGCGAATATATTATGCCAATTAGCACATACAATTACCTCCTATGACCCCAGCTTGTACCTTCAAAATGTCAGGTCATCAAAGGTGGATCACATCTAGTAGAATGTAGCAACAACACAAACTTTCCAAAATTGCTTAAAATATGCAAAATAGACAACATTAAATGACCTCCAGTGACCCTGACCTTCACTTCTAAATTTCTCGGAACCATGGTAGACCACATCCACCAAGTTTCTTGGAATCCGACAACTGGAAATGCACATAATTCTGCAAATAGACCACTATTAGCATATTTTAGGCTAAATCAATCAGTCCATCTACCGTCATTCAGGTCCTACATGTCAAACTAATCACTGGAGCACATACGGGTCTTGCTACTCTGCTAACAAGACTTAAACAATAAATACAATAATTACACTAATTACCCAACTTAATGCATGACCGCTGCCAAATCTAATCAGATCGTTATCAACCCACCCCCGGTGCCACACACAAAATTTCCGTCATAATCGGCCTAATGGTTTTGTGAGCACAACCTCCTGCCTACCAGAAAGTGTGACTACACACACACACATAACAACACACGCCAAAGGTGACCACTAAGTCCCTCTTCCTGAATTTTCATCAGGCGAGCCAAAACCAGCACGGTTTGAGGTACGGGTACAGACTCGATCATGCCAGAGTGGTTGTGGGTACAGGTTGGGGCCCTGCAGGATTATGGTACGAGGACCTGGATTGTAACCCAAGTTGGCTATTGGCGAGTATGGGTACTACAAGACTGGTAGCTAGTGACGGCCTTCCTCTCCATGCCTAATCCAAAAGCCTCTTCCTGGATCAAGGAGCTCTCCCACCGATCTGATCCGCACAACACCAGAACCATGGAAGGTAGTGTTCCTCAGCAATAAATTGGTAGTTTGCTGTTGAGATGCACAAGGACACAATCCAGTGGGAAAACCCTTTTTCACAACAAAAGACATCTCCACAAGAAACAGTAGGCTCTCTGTACATAAGAAAGCACCAGCATCAAATGTCATCTTTCTGGAATAGGTACTCTTTTCAGACTGATGGTCTTGGTGACTTCAGATAACCTACAGACCTAACCTGAAAACAATAGGCTTCAATTGTACAACCATGGGGAAAACCTTACATACATGTATGGAGCTTTATCAGTCCAGTCATGGTTGACTTGATCACAAATTTCATTCCAGATCTCTACTCTACTAATAAGAATCGTTGGATGAGAAACTTAATATTAGTGGTTCTATACTATGCATTCCAGCTATACTGCCCAAATAGGCTGCATGCACCATCCTGGAACATGTGTTGCAGGTGTGAAATAGGATTCACAACTTGAGATATCCTTAAATGGTACAACCATTAGAAAAGCCAGTTCAGATGTGAAGGCTGACTATTTAAGTGCCCCCCCCCCCCCCCCCTCTACAATACGCACACACCCCACACAACATTCACAAAAAAGTTATTGCTATTGTTCATGTAATGCCTCTTGCTGAACTTGGTTTTAGGCAAAACAAAAAAGAACTGTAGCTGAAAGAGTGAAGCTGTGATGACAGACTTGTCCTGGAATCATACAAATAGCAAGTAACAACATATTTGTTGAACTTTTTATATTCTTCTTTTATCTCTGTATATTTATAACAGTATATCTTTCTAATTGTTTTGCTCTTTACACTTAAATAGAAAAAAAAAACTTGAATAGAAACATTATTATTATAATGAATCAGGACCAAAACCAATGAATATGTAGAAATTGTTGTTCAATTGGGGTGTAGCTATCCCCCCACTGGACCCTAGTGATCTTGTCGTTCCAAAAGACGAACCAAAAAAAGGGGAGATCCCATCCTACATACAAGGAGCCTCTCTCAGTATATCGTCTAGAACTCAATTAGGCAGGTGCATCAGATCCTGTGTGCCATACCGACCCCCCATTTGATGTGTCAATCGGACTGACGTGAGCATTATAGTTTATCATGAAGCGGCACTGTCTCACACGGAGAAAGGAAAGCTCCTTCAAGCACGACCCTCCAACATGCTGAAGATTAGCAGAGCGGTTTGGTATAAGTGCCGATGCAAGCAAACATTCCGGAAGTCACGGGCGTTTTTCCAAGGTGGTGGGGATTGTACTGCAGTTGCGATGGATGAGGGGTCTTGGTCTTCACTTCATGGTTCTGCGTATGCAGTGGATTTGTGAGTGGTTCTGGGCTCGTTTGCAGAATATTTGCCAGTAAGTATCGCTGGTCGGGGGTGTGGGTAGGTCACGTGGACATGGATCGTCCGCTCCCCAGGTTCCGGAGAGTGAATTGAAGATCCTGGGGAGTTATGATCATATTTGGGAGGGGCATAGGATGGGCGTCACTGGAGCAGTGGTAATGGGTACACACTTACACCCACTCCCTCAGTATCATCTGTGCACTAGTTAAGTCAAGACGAGAAGGTGAGTTATCGCCGGTGCTCTCCATGATCAATACAGCGGGTCCGTAATGCGCCTCACTAGCATTTCTGAACCCATAGAAATCAAACCAAAGCAGGCTTATTAACCTTTATGAATAACCATGTTTCTTCTTTTCCTCCGCACGGCAAAAGAACAGGAATCCAATCTTCATTTCCCCTCCTTGCGTAGCCAGAACTCAATTAGACATTACACAATACTACCACCCCATTAGGCCTCAACTAGTCACACCTAGTCCAAAGTAGGTCATATAGCAATCCACAGGACAATCTCCTTTCAGAATAGGACAATCCCAGCCTTGCATCCTTCAGGTCAGCAACCACTGGTATACTTCTCATGAGGAGGCGGCTTTCACCCAAGTTTGAAGCTGATGGGCAGACAACGGGGAGAGGGGGAATTAATAGTAACAACATTCACCGGCAGGTCACACGGTAATACTCAAATCCCCAGCATGTGGGCCTATAGGATTGTGATCAATTGCATCAGGCCTGCATCATTCACATTCATGACGGAGGATGTCAGACTGCAACCTCTAGGCAGTTCTGTATGGGCAAATACCTTGGCAGAGAAGGACCAGACCACTCTGGGTTTGCAGGAAACACCTTGAGACTCCCATTGTAACTCCCATTTTGACCATTAATTCTGCCTAAATTGACCCGCCTCCAGCTTTCTAGCGTCATGGGGCGCTCGCTGGGTAGCTGTTATCCTCGGACAGACAATTATGACAACATCAGAGCACTCTCATAAGCCCCAGCCTATTCGACAGTGTTTTCCTTTTGGGTTTTCCCAATGATAGGACGTACCTCCACCTTGTGTGCCCCGTTGCAAGAGTTCGCCCGACATATACTGGAAGTATCAGACCGTCGTTGCCAAAAAACCCCCAATGTCAACGAAGGCACCAAACTCCAACCACATTGCAGACCGACCGTTAGTTAGAATAGCGCCGGACCCTCAGATCATCAGGAGAGCACACCGTTCTTGAAGACTGGCCTGGAATTCTGCCACAGAAAGATATATCAGATTGGTTACTGATTGTTGATAATTACAATGATTCTTTATCTGTCAACAACACACACACAAATTGAACGTGTTGTTGTAGAGCGTACACCATTCCAACTCTATTTCATATTCCTGAGCACAGGGAATTCAAACCGAAGGTTCAGTGATGGCTCTATGGTGATAGTAGAACTACACACGAACGGAAACATTATGGCTATTAGCAAAACAAGTCTTGGGGAGCTGGCCAAGAGAGCTCCAGACGTCCAGAGCATTCAGATGAGGGGGTGTTTTGCAGCAGATGTGACATAGGATCATGGAATCTGTTGCAGGATGTGAGAGAGAGATTGCTCTCTCCCTTGCTTGTTTGCGTTCAGGATGGTATCCGTGGTCCTACTGTCATCATTCTCATGCACAGCACGGATACAGGATAATTCCTTTACCTCACCAGTGTCATTAGTGGAACCACTAGATAGTGGTGTGTGGGTGGTTCGCGTTTTATCGGAGCAAAAGAAACCAAGTCATTGTGTCCTTGGCTCTGTTGTGCTTCAGTCATTACTTATGATAGTGAAACTTGGACGCTCACTGTTCGGCTGAGATGGCGATTGGTTTCCTTTCTTATCTACCCTCACTTGCAGCATCTTGGTCACTGCCAGATGGATCATTGTATGCAATGGGATGGTGAAGGGTAAATGCCTGATTCGCGATTGCCAATCTGCGCTTCTTTGGACATTATGGCACGCTTCCAGCGGACAATCCCACCCCCACGTTGTCCAGTGTGACGGGATGGCAGGTTAGCGACCCCCCCTCCCCCATAGATCATTGGTTGGCGCAGCGTCAAGGGTAACCTCACTCAGGGACGTTGGGGATGAACCAGGCCCAGTCGCTTGCCAGAGTGAAGGCTGGGCGATTCGAAAATTGGTGGTGCGGCTAGGTGATTCCCAGCATGTGCTCCATGGGTGATGTTGAGTAATACAGAAAGGTCTTGAGTGTGGCTTTGAAGAGCTCTCAGACTGTGAACTGAGGGCAGGGTCTGGTTGAGAGGAGGCAATTGCCGGGTGTAGCGGGTGGAATACTATGGGGCTTGCTCTGAATGTGGAATCCGCCAGGAAAGAGTACAGGGTTAAGCAAACCACATCTAGCAATCACTGATCTTCGAAATTCCAAGGAACACCCAGTAATGTACTTCACCATTTTCTGATACCAACTGCCAAGAAACATCTAATGTTTTGTGCCTATGATTCAGAGTAGTAGTAAGCGTCCTGGGAACACTTACTGGATAGTAGATCGAAGTCTGAAGGTCTTGTGAGTCCTTCTGTTATGATCTCTAGGAGTGAACCTCCACACCCACCTTCCTGGCAAGTCCCTCATCCTAAGCAGAAAAAAACAACAGAAATTCAAAAGGCTTAGTAATTCCTTGCTCGTTCTGACAACCTATACCAGACACAAGACAATGGGAGATTGTCCACTCATTTTTGGAGCAACTAACGTCCAAAATTTTTTCCCAACGCACAGGTTTCGTGCAAATTCTGGGCAATCATTTCCATGACTTTTCCAAGGACTTTTCATGACCAAATATAAGATTTCCCTGACCTTCTCTAGACATCTCGCACAGGATTTTCAAACTGAGCATCCAAAAAAAAGGAGCCCGAATCGTTTTTTTAGCAGCAACAACATTAAACCGCTGTAAGAAATAGAACATAACTTCATGAAAATTCATGAAGTTTCCATGACTCACAACACTTCACGTGGAATTTCAAACTTTTCCAAGGCCTGGATTTTTTATGATGAAATTCCAGACTTTTTCAGATTTCCATGACGGGGGAACCAATTGAACCAACCAATAGGGTCCTGTACTCCTTGACAGGAAAGCTACACACTAAATTCCCAAGGTTTTCAGACGTTGACCTCGAACCTGATCCAAAACAATAGTGGTTCATTGCTCTATTGCGGAAACACATACCAAGTAGGAGCTTTCATCCATCCAGGTAGGGTCGAGACCATCGTGGTGAACAAGCCAAATTGGACATAATATCAACTTTTCACAAATATTTTCTATTTTTTGACCAAAAATACACCTTGAAATCGAACCGAAAAAAATAGGGTCCATGTAATCCCCATAGAAAGCTATACACTGCAATTGAATTTCAACTTGATCGGACCAACCATTCTGGACTTATCATGAGGTTTTCTAGGACAATGTCTGCTGACCTCAGATGACCTCAGACTGACCCTTAAAAACAATAGGGGTAATGTACTCATAGGGGGAACACACATACCAAAGTATGAGCTTAATCCATCAGGTGGGGTCGGCGGACCTTATATTTTTTTTGTGTTTACAAGCCAAAATTGGCCAAAATATCAACTTTTCCACAATGATATTTTTGACCAGAATCAACACAGACTGAACCAAGAACAATACTGTTCCTGTACTCGCCATAAGTAAAGTATACACCAAGTTTCAACTTGATTGTACACCGTTCTGGACTTATCGTGTTTTACACGGTTTTCAGACTTTTACCTCTGACCTTACCCCAAACAATAGGGTCATGTGCTCATCATGGGGAACACACATACGAGTATGAGCTTCATCCCTCCAGGTGGGGTCGGGCTATATCGTCTTTACAAGCCAAAATTGGCCCAAAATCTCAACTTTTCACAAATTTTTTCCCATTTCTATTTTTGACCAAAATCACCTCGGCCTGACCAAAAAACAATAGGGTTCATGTATGACCCCATAAGAGATCATACACCAAATTTCACAGTGATCAGACCAACATTCGGACTTATCATGTTTACAGGTTCTCAACAAGGTCTGGGACTCTCAGATGACCTCTGACCTGACCCCAAAATGTTTAGCTCCTATTCAGGAGAATTAAATTTAGCTCCAAGTTGGCTTTGCCAATAACCTGACACAATAATTTACATAAAGATGCTATCAATTACCATACCTTGACCCGATGAAGTACATTCAACCCTGATGTCACAGGCAAATTTCATTACACCACTTGTTCAATCTAATCAAGGAATAATGTTGCATGCCTACAAACTTTGTGTTTTAAACCAAAATGACTCTTCTCCTCTCAGAGATTTCATGAATCCTATGCATACTAGCATAACTTGTTGGATGGGATTAGAAAACAATGAAATATTAAACTATCTGTTCTCTGATTTACTCTACTAAAGGTTTATTAAAAGGCCTGTGCACTCGTTTTGATGTTATCGAAAACAACGGTAAGATGATAGTATATTTCCATCAGATTCAGAATTCACTATACCTGATGTTTGTAGGTTGTAGATTAATGATATTTTAAGGATGGACGCATTCTCTATAGAGAGAGGGGGGGGGGCTGCTCTTCTTTATTTACAATTGCTTTGAAAATCACCGCAGCTTTCAACAGTTGCCAATTTCTGCCTATCATCTTAGGCTTCCTAGATCACCGTTGTGGATCTCAATTGCCCTGACCAATCATGTAATGCAAATTGACAACATAGAATGCTGATTAGCATAACAACAAGCCCGTTTTCTGTGTTAGCAGATACAGCCATCAAATCTGGAAGCATTATAGGAGGTTACCATAGCTTAGGCTCGCCAGGCCATAGGGGCTTTAACATAAAAACTCGTTCCAATAGTGCGGACACTAGTGTGCATTTGGGGAGGAATTGTAGGAAACTTGTATGCTGTCTATAGTTTTTGTTTACAAACTGACTGCTGTGGACTTTCAAAAGTGTGTAGCTATCTTTCTCATTTAGGAGGCATTCGCGATGCGACACCATCTATTTCGAACGCTGCATTAAACAGCCCTCATATAGCGCTGGTTCGCATATGATTGGGACTGTATTCCCCTAATCACACAGTGGGAGCACATGCATGGAAAGCCCATCCCCCCAACTAGGTACCTACACGAAAGGTGAGCAGGATCGTCCGCCAGAGGCGCGCCATATGCCACAAGAAGCGCAGTTGCAGATTGCCCCCAAAAGATCAGGTCACTGACCTTCACCGTCCTCATCTCTCAGAGAAACCTGGCATTAGAGGCACGATCCTGTCAGTGGTAATCAGGATGCGCAAAGTGAGGTGGTAATGAAGGAATTCAATTGCCGTCTCAGCCCAGCAGTGAGTGTCCGGCCTCATGGAATATAGCAAGACTGAAACAGGCATGGAGCCACAACAGGAGCTCGTTTTTTTTTTTGCTCAATTCATGACTTCCAGTGACTTCAGATGCCAGGCAAGTAGTCACATTTAACTGACCCTTAAGTGTGCATGAGCAGTGCACCATGACACTGTCATAGTAACTAATGACTCGTGACTTCCATGCATTTTTCAAGCAGCACTGTCAAGCTCCCCACCAGAGACTAGACCCTTGTTCATACACTTGAGTACCAACGGATTTGCCCTTGACCAAGTGTTCCAAGGGCATCAAGAGAATCCACGAATCCAGATGTAAATTCAAATGAGCCACAAAAGCGTGGATACTAAAAAACATGAAGAGTCAGGTGGAGGAGAAACTTCAGAAGGGTGGTTTGGGAAAGAGACTCCTCAAATAGAGAGAAATGGTGGAGACGGTGTGTCCGCTTTGCTGCAGAGTGAGTGAAGCCACCACCCGTTTTCAGCGCTACCCAGATCACAACCTATGAAGAAGATTCAATTCTACTGTTTTGATTAAAAAACTCAGGCATATATGTTTCCAAACATTTTCAGTTCTTTGCACTTTTGGAACTCTGATTGATCTGTGGTTGAAATTAAACAGCAATTTATCATGCCAATATGATACAACGAGCACTGGCTGAAGGAATCTTGATTAATGGTTAGGCAATCTCTAAAGGAGGAAGCATGATTTGAAATTTCCATGGTAGCGCATGTCTCCTTCAATTGACCTTGAATTCCTGAAAATTCCCATAGAAACCCACTAGGATCATTATATCACTACGATGTATCATGCAATCCAACCTAAATGTACAAGTGGAGAGCATTTCGACGTTTTCCCACATTACATTTTGTCTTAACCTTCAAACATACCATGGATCCATGAGGTTCCTCAGTCGGTGTAGTTAGAAGATAGGTACTTAGAGCAGACAGACAGGTAGATAGATGATAGATAGATAGATGTCAGAACAACATCTGAAAGCCAAAAAGGCACAGAGTTTTTTTTTTTGCGGGTCGATAGATGGTGAATGGATGGATCTGAGAGATGGATGGAAAAAAGATGACATGTGGGACAACACAGACATGGTAACAAATTAAAATTTGACATTATAACCACACACAATCACCCTACAACTAACAATGAATAACATAATGACCACTAAATTGAATGCAGCTCTTTGAATGGGCTGAAATTTTATTTTGTGAAATTTAATACCAAAATAGAGATCAATTTGTGTAGAAAGATCATTCCACAACCAAACGAATATAGGACCATTTGTCATATCATTGTGGTTTTGTCTTGCAACCAAAAATCAGATGGGCAAGGGCACCGCCTTTTCTTTACAGCATTCACAGCAATGTGAATCTTCTATCTATAATTCTGTTCACATTGTTTAACAGTAACATTCGAATGATAACGTCCTCTCAGCAGCATCGTATGACTCTGGGTGGATCCATGTCTGTGTCCAGAGGGTTGGGGACATGGGTCATCTTGAACTTCTTTGACCTGCCTTTAGTTTTCTCGCTGGTGCCTTCCTCTTCTTTTGCCAAACTGCAGTGGAATGCATGAAGAGAGTTCTCACTTAAACGAGGGTTGCCAACCTTACCTGCTGGAGTATCATTCCACATTTTCATAGCGGTCACAAGTACGTCAGAGTACCTCATGACTGCTTGTCAGGGAAAGGGGGCGCTGCCAGGTGGAGATAAAGGGGCTTGTTCCACTACCCCTTGTGAAAGTGGAGTGAATCCTCAGAATGCAAAGGCTAAGTGATTTCTTGACTCAATATTGAGAACCCATTTCAGACACAAGTACAAATGGAAAATTGTAACCAGTCCATTATGGGCATCATAGACATTTCTAACACTTTCCCATTTTTTCACCAAAATTACCACTATCTTGGCAAACAATGGACTCTTGTACTCCCCGTAAACACACCCCTGATACACTAAAATAAACAATAGGTTTCTGTGCTCCGCCATAATGAAAAGCTATACCCAAATTTCAATTACTCCCGCCAACCATTTGGACCTGTGTGTGTTTCACAAGGTTCTAACAAATGGAACCTCTGACCTGACCCATAACGCCTTATGATAAATATCATTTCGACCAAAGATGACCCTCCGGTCTACACAGTGTTGGAGTGTTCTCCATTAAAAAGCTATACATATTTTCCTGATACAATTTCATTTCCATGAAAACAAGTCAAGAGTTTGAAAGGTGTTGAGGGAACATACTTGGATGCAGGTTGTCCATATTAATAGTTGGTTCCTATAATTTTGGGTCAAAAACATAGATTTTAATGAGAACATAATAGTTACATGAAACCTAGTTGTTGTGGTCAGGTCAGAGGAACACATGAGGTCAATGTCTGAAAACCTTGACAGACCTTGGTTACCTATACCTGACAGGAAACAATAATGATCATTTGCTCCAAATGGCCACCTACATGCAAGTATGAGCCCTCTATGTCCTCAGGAAAACAAAAAGAATTGTCCCCAGGCAAGAGGTCTGTCTGTACTCACAGAACTTTTACATCGTCATCATCAGTATCGTCTTCTATCACTATCGTACACGGTTCCGTTGCAGCACCCTTCTTTTTTCACCTGGGCAGCAGCATCGGATTTGGCCGACCCCGATCCTGAAGGCCCGTCTTTGGTGGAGAAGTCACTGGCATTGACCCTGATGAAGCCAGCACACTGCTCGTACGTCTTGGGCCCCAGACCCCTCACCTCGTTCAGCTGTGATCTGTGACACGTCAGAAAGTTAGGGTCGAGTGAGGGTATGGGTGCTTTTCACACCACATACGAAACCAGCTGTGCACCAAGCAACAGCCAAACACTCACAGCGTTTACCTACCAATTAAGCAAAGCAGAGTGTCTCGAGCGGTAAGCTAGCAGCTGGGGATAATGTTTTAATTGGTTGAAGTGTCTCAGAGGCATTGTTCCTGAAGATAATTAATGTAAATAACATCACAACATATACTGGCTGATTCCGCTAGCAATTATAAACATCTAAACATTGTTTCGATGTTTGGTCGCCAATGCCAAAATGCTTCGGAGTTGAACGCACCCAAGGAGTAACACACAAGAACAATTGAAAATGTGTTGATACATTCTATAACATAAACATGCATGAAGGTTCTGAAGAGCATAATTGCACAGAAGTTGCAAACAGTTGGCAGGACATTTTAAGAAGTTTGAAACTTCTTGCGAATGTTTTCTACCTCGCAGGACATGAATTTGTCTTGAAAAATGACTGAACCGCTTCATTGTGTGTGCACAACCTACTCGTATAACACCTGCAACTTTCCTTGAATCTCTCTGAAATCACAAGCAGATTCTCATGGTGTGCGGAGTGAATCATAAGTACATTTCAAGTAATTTTTTTCACCTATGGTCTATAGCAGCAAATATGGAAATTTGCGAAGAATTATTATTTCTGTAACCCTGATTGAGGCACACTTTTGGGTGAATAATCTTAATGCAGAGGAAATTACTTTTGGTGGAAAGTAAAATATTACTATATTGCTGTGTGACGTGGTATGGCAGGTAACATTTAAGTTACAGTAGGGGTTGTAAGAGCATCAATACGCCAGTCATATCTGGCAGACTGGCTCAAAACTTTCAGCAGCACTTGTAGAAAATGAAGAATACATAAAATGAAATACTCTTGTAGTCAAATTATAAAGTACACCAGTAAATTATTCTTGTGAATGGCCAAAATCGAGTAGTTCCCACGATTGTGCTACTATATATAGTGGCAGTTCATCCCTAGTTGAACAATTTTGCTACACATTGTTCTCCATAGATCATTCGACAATACAACATGAATATATTATTTATCCTACCTGCTTATGAAGTTACCCTCCCGGTTTGTGTGTGAGATTTTTCCGGCCATGGCGGGCCTACGCCTGCAACGTATCTGTAAATGCAAGAATAGAGTAAGGCTAGGATTCCATAGCGTATGCGGGTCTAGTATGCATGTGAAAAATCCAAATTGTTGTGAGACCATGATGGGCCAATGTCGAAGATGTCCTATCTAGGTCGCAAAGATAAACATTTGCTCCACTGAGGCACAGAAAATCTAAATGGAAAGCAAACCAACAAAAACCAACCAACAACATTGATAGTCAAAATAAGACATGGTACATTGTGTATTTGGGGGCACATCACTTGTAAATGACTTCCATGAATATATTTCCTCAAAAGAAAAAACAATGACAATATGCCATTGGCTGCTTATTTATATGGTTCCACACTTTAACTATAGTGTGTTCTCTTCTGAAACAAAAGTTCAGTATGTGTTTCAATCCATCCCGACCACATACGCAACTATGCGAATCCTTAGCCACAGACTGAAAGAATATTACTGACCGATCAGTAACCATGACAAAACAGCGAGATTGTTCTCTAGCAACTGGACATTGTGACTTCTATACAACAACAAGAACAATCACTTGTGTTAGTACCTTAACAGAGGACAGCGAATCTGTGCAAGAGAATGTTTCTTTCGGAACACACATGAGAGAGCATGCAGCTTAATAACAGTTATGTGTCACTTAGGGTACTTTGAAGCGTCTCTAATGAACCGTTGGACTCTCATCCAATGGCAAAGCGAGCTCCACGTGGATCACTGTTACCGATGTTGAGGGACAAGTCAATGTTAGTGAGCTGTTTCAACTCACAGGAGAGGATGGTCTTTGGTTTCCAACGATATGACTGTAGGGGTGTCACTCAATAATTTGTCAGTCGCAGGGAGAAGGGGTGGATCATTGTACCTATTTTATGACCCACCAAGGACCAATGGACTGGATTATCATTGACCCACCTAAGAACCAATGACTCAAATATTTATTGACCCACCTAAGAACAATGACTCAATATTTATTCACCCACCTGAGAACAATGACTCGCTTATTTATTGACCCACCTAAGAACAATGACTCGCTTATTCATTGACCCACCTAAAAGCATTGCTCAATTATTATTGACCCACCTAAGAACAATGACTCAATATTTATTCACCCACCTGAGAACAATGACTCAATTATTATTGACCCACCTAAGAACAATGACTCAATATTTATTCACCCACCTAAGAACAATGACTCAAATATTTATTCACCCACCTGAGAACAATGACTCGCTTATTCATTGACCCACCTAACAGCAATAGCTCAATTATTTAATGACCCACCTGAGAACAATGACTCGCTTATTCATTGACCCACCTAAGAACATGAACTTGATTATTCACTGACTCACCTAAGAACAATGACTCAATCTGTCCCAGGTAGTGGAGATTCTTCATGCAATATTACTAGTGCATAGCCACAGTGCTGGGTGACTGGGTAGCAAACTATCAGGGATTTAGTATGATAGATTTGATTTATTTCCACATACTACATGACATCGCATTCCTTATACAACCTGAATGCAATGGTTCATGCCACCAAGGTCAAAAAAACAAAAGTAAACCCCCTAACATAAATAGTATCCCATGCAAAGTAAATATGCAGACATACCAACATTTAATGTACCATTCACACAGGACATAAACTGAGTATTACTAAGTCTCAATTAGTCTCCAGTGGAAAATAGCCAGATACTGGTTCATGTAAGGAAG
This sequence comes from Sclerodactyla briareus, assembly GCA_026419785.1. NCBI lineage: Eukaryota > Metazoa > Echinodermata > Holothuroidea > Dendrochirotida > Sclerodactylidae > Sclerodactyla > Sclerodactyla briareus. The sequence goes on along the minus strand of JAODTK010004532.1, from coordinate 142,255 downwards.
TGGTTTATGTGCGGATGGAAGTGGGACGAGTGGGGGTATTCTCTGTGTCTGGGGCACTCACTGTAGCAGTTCAGGAGAGCAGTTGTTGATGTCAACGCCCACAAAGCTGACACAGTCCTGCACAATGCTGTCCAGCTTCCTCTCCAAGGGACCCTTGGGCAGGTCATGCTGCAAAAAACAAAAAAACATCATTTTCTTCTGTGGGGGGACACTAAGTTTCATGCCAGTTCACAGAGTCAATGAAAGCATGAGATAATGTCAGGGGTCATCCTAATGCCGCAGCTCACGACCATGTGTATAGAAGGAAGAGTGCACAAGAGTATACCATTCACACAATTTCAAATCCTGATTGTGATGATTGTGGAGTTATGATTTCAGAATTGTTTTTCTTAGGCTATATAGGCATGATGGTTGAGAGGCAACTATGTATTTGGTTCAATATGGAGTTATGAGGCTCTCCTGAAAAGAGGGTTAATACTGGTAGGAACCACTCCATGTTACAATGCTATCCTACCGGTAATGGCCAACGCCAAGGTGCTTTGGTTCTATCTTTACCAGTTCAGCCATTGGATGCTGTAGCATTATGGCAATGGACACTGTGCAGGGAAAATAGGTTCGAAGGAGAAAGTCTGAAACATCCACATAGGTATAGAGCAGTAGTGTTTAAGAACAGACCCTACAAAAATTGCATTCTCTAACAATAAGTATACTCCAGTGCTAGTAAACTGGTAGTTTTTCATGACAGATGCATTAATTCAAAGGAAAATGAATGGTCGATTATAACATTCAATCAGTAATCAAGATTTTAGGTGTTTTACATTTCCTTGGTGTCATGCACCAGGGGGTTCTTTCAAAAGCCTCTGTAGGTGAGCAGCTGTTTAAAGGGCATATTTCGTCTGATAGTAAATGATGACGTCTGATCGTCTGTGTTTTCTGCAAACAAGCAATGGCATCTCTTGCATGACGTCACATCGAAAAACTGCCTCAGTGCACTTCAGTATTATACGTATATATCAATATTGCGATGTCAATGAAATAGTTCCGATGTACCGTTGGATGATATTTTGCTGTAATCTCTGTAAACGGACACTGTCCATGTGGTCTGCGAGGTGAGGGACATGGTATTGCCTGTTTTTCACAGTATAATAACACAAGAATGTAATGCTTGGTAACTCCCAAGTTTGAAAGGTATGGTTGAGAGAAACTCTCTTTCCATTTATGTGAAGATTCAAAGCAATCTGCTGCTGTCTTGAGTGTCAGTTCAAACATTCACAGGCATTGTCCATTATTTGCTGGTTGTTGTGAGATGATTATGCCCCTTTGATTTGTAAGGTATACCACCATGGGCTGCTCGCATTTACTGATCAAAGCATGAAAGCGGAAAAAAAGATTGATGGAAGTCAGAAAAGAGGTCAGGCCAGGATACCTGCCACTTCTCAGACAAGGATCGAGTTGAGGCATTTCATCAATGGCGACCTGTGAGACGATGTATATCGACGAGCCCACTCGTCTAATATGCCGGCAAAATGAAGGAATCAAATAATTTGGACTAACTGATGATGCAGGAGAGAGTTACTGCTAGAGTGGCAAAACCCAGTTAAATATCTGTAACTCTCACTGATTTTCATAAGAGCTGTTTTTTTTCTTTAACTGGGTATTGCATACACAAACACTGTTCATAGTCAGGGGGGTCAGAACCCCTCCATGACCCAAGTGATCAAAAATTTTTAACACAAAACATATTTTTTGCACTTCAGTAGAGGTTATGCAGCTGTTATGTAGCAAAGAATCTGCAGCAGGCATCTAGGGGCCCATAAAGTTTACGTATTGCCAAAAAAGGGGAGGGTGATGTGTGAGGCTCTTTTGCGGGCGCACTTCCCTTGGGATCCGACCTGCAACCCCCCCCCCCCCAACACAAATCTCTTGGTAGGCGCCTGTTTATAGTATACTGCGATTGTACACAGTGGAAATAGCAGGAACACCAAATTGTCAAGTTTGGTCCTTACTCTTGGTTCCTATATAAACTACACAAAAAATAAATTGTGCGGGTAGCACTGCGGGGTACAGAGTGGGGGTGGTAAGGGAAAATAATGCATGTCTGGCGGATTAAAAACTGCAAAAATCACAACTCAGGTAAAACAGGACTTCACGGTATACGCACTTCTACTTCTTTCAAAATTAAAGGCTGTTCAGTTCTTCTCCATACGGACAGGGCCACCAAACCACCACCCGAGTGAAATGGTAGTGTTAGCTATCTAACATTCCGCCAGAGGGCATCACAGGTCAGGGAGATTCAGGCGATATGTGAAATCCATATAGCCAGATGGCGCGGGCACACGCACACAACAGAGTGATCACTGTGCCTCTCCTTGAACAAAAATTTGGGCGAGACCAAAAAAAAAATAAGTTCAATAGAGATGATTCCAGTTATTTGCCTAATGCGAGACAAGGTCTCCTCATCAACAGAGTTACCATGGTTCAAATTTGTTGATGCGCACTCACAGTAGCTGCAGTCACGTTCTGGAGCTATGGGATGTTTGAGTATAATCTGTTATGGCACCTCTGTCTCTCGACAGGCGTGCGTTCCCGAGGCAATTATCTGACACAGGAAACAAGTAAGGAACACAATTTACGCCCCACCACATATTAGGGCAGTGATTAAGGTGGCGGGGGACAATCGTCGGCTCTTTCGGCCATGACGCACCCGTTGAAGTTTTTTGGGGGGTGCGTTGCTAAGCAGGTGCGCTCCACAGTAGCTGGATTAAATATGCTAGAGTCGTGCAGGAGCTCATGATAGATAGCCAATTGATAATGTTTAAAACTAAACAGCGCCCTCTTACCTGCATGTTTCTGTCAAAGAAAAGTTAGGACAAAACAATCCTACAGTTGTTTTTTCAGGACTGTTCGCACGAATCGAATAGGCCAGCCTATACTATAATATGAAGTAATGGAGGCCCGACCCCATGCAAAATCAAGAGTTCAGGTATGAATGGCACAAAACCATCTCATACATATTGTTTTTTTCTTTTGACATTACACAGTCTGAACGTTTGTTGGAGGTTGTAACATAGCGCAGCACCCACCTATATTTGGTGTTCACAAACACACACCTGGAACACTGGCCTACCCCTTCCAGTAAATATATAGACTCCTGACTGGATCCAATCTCACAGTAGGTATTATTGTCGAGTATGGTTTACCCCAAGTATCCGGTCTCGCCATGGACTAAGAGGTTTACCGAGTGGCTGGCACAGTTGGTGGAGTGCGTCTCCCACATGGGAGATAGAGGTTTGAATCCAGGTCGGTTCGCCACAAAGCCTCGAATTTGAGCACTAATGGTGTTGTTTTGTAGCTTGAACCATGAAAATGAATCTACCAAATCACAATAAAAGGCCGTGGGGCTAGGAAATGACACCTAGGTGACAATAGCCTTCCAAATCAAGAACCACCCCGTAGGGTACAATTGGTTGCTTGATGATGATGGTTGGTTTGTATGATAGACCCAATTTCTGTCTGCAAGAGGAACATTTTGACCCTGCAAAAAACTTTTCAGTCAAAATGAACCCCAGTTGACCGCCTGGGCCCCATAATCCGAACACCACATGCTGAAGCTCAAATTATGAATTGTCCACATCCTAACCACAGTTTGTCATTTCAAGAAAATATAATTAATTCTTCTTCTTTCACAATCCTAATAGTTTTTGCCATTGTGCCCCTCTAACGACTAAAACAATATTCCAAAGGCATGGCTAGGATTATACACTCTTTTTTGCATTTTTGCTTTTGGTTGCTCAATGTTCCTACTGAAGGATTTATTCTTTCGCAATAGTTTGTTTATATTATCACCTATGAAAGATCAAATCTTGTTCTATCCAACCTGTCAGTGCTTGTTCAATAGAACATCCAATCTCCCAACTCATGCATGCATGCTCATTGTTCACCTGTAAGTGGTCCAGGATCTCATGATTTTGTCTGCCGGCTGTCCTTCTCATTCTGGCAGTGTCAATCCCAGTCCTGCAGCAACCCCCCTAGAAAGGGTGAAATAGATTTTTGTAGACAGACTGTCACGACCAGTGATCACTGGGGATTGGGGAAGACCCATGATCAGGATTTTGCATTTTTTAAGCCTTTAAAAAAAAAACCCCAATGATTTAATAGAATAAAACAATTTTTGATCGATTGAAATTGATTCACATTATGACTTCTCAAATCGATAAAATAAATCCTAATCGATTAAATGTGATTTGCCTCATGATTTCTTTAAAATGAATTCTTATTTAAATCACGGATTTCAATCAGGCTATTTTAATCAAACAACTCATGCCTCTAATGTATGAAGACTCACAAAAAAAATTGCCATTGGGGTGAAGGTGGAGAGCAAGTCACGTTATATCTGCGGATTCTTCTGCCAGTTACTGTCAGTCGTTCATGCTATGCATGTGGATGGAGAGCAGACTGGTCAAAAAGACCCTACTACCTTCATTAAGCACCACCTATTCCGCTCGTACACCCTGGGCATTGGCTTCGTCCCGCCTGCTATTGCCTACCTCACACTGTCGGAGTGCAAGGCCCCCCCCGTCAATGCTTACAATCACCGCTCGTGATCACCGCGCATGCAGAGTTTTTGGCCGCTTGCAGAAGCTTATCAATCATTCGTGCAATCGACCGTGAGGCTTTTTCGCGAACAGTGACCATATTGTTTTGAGACACGTACTGGAGTAACTCACAGAAGAACACACACAGAGGTATTGTGTGAACGCCTCTCAAGAACTACTGAAGAAGTTGGTACGCTCAATACAAAACGGTACTACTTCCTGTCGCCCCACGTTCAACTTAATGATGTTCCCTCATAAAACTACGAGTGGCCTTACGGAATTTCCTAAATTTGAACTCGTTCAAAATCTTGCAATCAAAGTTTGCAGGCTTATTACAGGCTTATATATTATTGCGGCTTATATTGCCGCTCGTCTCGGCAACCGCCTAGTGGTCATCGCCTCAAACCTTGCGTCCCGCATAGCTGTTGGCATGACCGTAAGCTGGTCACAAGCCTTGCACAGATCGAATTCCTTACAGTGATAGGCAGGAGGCTTAAATCTATCCAGAGGGAACAGTAACCTTGTACTTGATTGCAGGGAGCAACGCCTCTCTCTCCTCGTGTGTGAAGACTGCAATGGCACAGGACGGAGGATCCTCTGGACAAAGGTCCAGACACAAGAACGAATTCAACATATTATACATATTTCTCCACATATTTCCCATTTCCATTCCCCACCACGAAAAACTGGACATCAGTGGACTGGTGAACCACTGACCTGTATATCGCCCACAATGAATGATCAGTGAGTATGATGTGAATCTCATTTGATATTGAAAAACAGTTTTCCTATGGTCCAATGGACGCATTGACCAAATGAAAATCACATGCACAATAAAATCAATGGTTCGCAGGTGGGGTCCGCATGGGCAAACAAGAAAGGAAGATGGTCTCAGAAGAACGCCATGACTAAAATGTGCGAAAAACCAAGTTAAAACCCTGATCGTGAAAAACTAAAAAAACACTAAACTGGCTATTAGGTAGGGGCCATGGGGCGAAAACAAAAGTTGGCCCCAAATGATAACCATGTTTCCCAACATGCAAATCTGTGAGCGACTCACTCACTTCATTGGAAATCCCCAGATGCCTCTGCAGATGCGGTGACGCCCACTTTTGAATCATCCAACTTCTATCCAAACGAACATATGAGCAAGTTCAATCACTCGTTACTATGGCTGGCCCATGAAGGATCAGAAAAATAATTTGGACTAACTGATGATGCAGGAGAGAGTTACTGCTTAGGGCCCAACCCAGTTAAAACTGTAACTCTCACTGATTTTCATAAGAGCTGTTTTTTTTCTTTAACTGGGTATTGCATACAACAAACCTGTTCATCATTCAGGGGGGGTCAGAACCCTCTCCATGACCCAAGTATCAATAAATTTTTAACACAAAACATATTTTTTGGCACTTCATTAGAGGTTATGCAGCTGTTATTTAGCAAATAATCTGGGGCAGCAATGTGCCTCGGGGCCCATAAAGTGACTTATTGCCAAAAGGGAGGGTGAGGCTTTTTATGCGGGCGCACTTCCCTTGGGCTCCGACCTCAACCCCCCCCCCCAACAAATCTCTTGCTAGGCGCCTGTTTCATAGTATACTGACTGCGATGTCCACGTGGAAATAGCAGAACACAACTGTTCAAGTTGGTTCCTTAATCGCTGATCTATCTGAAACTCACATAAATTGTCGGGTAGCACTGCATGGTTACAGAGTGGGGTACGGGAAAATAAATGCTGGCGTAAAAACTGGCACAATCACACCCTCGGTAAAACGACTTCAGTGATCGCACATTCTACTTTCTTCTTTTTCTACTTCTTTCAAAATTAAAGCTGTTCAAGTTTCTTCTCTTCTCCATAGCGGCCGGGCACAAACCACCCCCCACTAGTGAATGTGTAGTGTTGCTATCTAACATTTCCAGCCCTGAGGGCATACACAGTTCAGGAGATATTCGAGGAGAGATTGTGAATACATATAGCCAGATTGGCGCGCACCAACAAACAACAAAGTGACCACTATGGGTCTCCTTGAACAAATTTGTGGGCGAGACCAAAAAAAAATAAGTTCAATAGAGATGATTCCAGTTAATTTGCCTAATGAGAGACAAGTCTCCCTCATCAACAGAGTTACCATGGTTCCAATTTGTTGAGCTCATCACCAGTAGCTGAGTCACGTTCTTGAGCTCTGTATGTTTGAGTATATCTGTGTAGCACCTCTGTCTCTCGACAGGCTGTGCCGTTCCCGATGGCATTATCTGACAACCTGGACCAGAGTAATGGAACACAATTACGGCGCCCCCACATATAGGGCAAGTCATGATTAAGGTGCAGACAATCGTCGGCCTCCTTCGTCCATGCCGCAGCCACGTTTTAAGTGGCTGCGTGCTAGCAGGTTCGCCTCCACAGTAGCTGGATTAAATCTGCTTCGATTTCCGTGCAGGAGCCTCATGATGATAGCCAATTGAAAATGTTTATAAAAACTAAACAGCGCCCTCTTACCTGCATGTTTCTGTCAAATGAAAAGTTAGGACAACACTGCCTACAGTTGTTTTTCATGACTGTTCGCACGAATAGTAGGCCAGCCTATACATAATATGAAGTAATGGAGGCCTACCATGCACAATCAAGTTCAGGTAATGAATGGCCAAAACCAATCTCATTACACTCTTGTTTCTTTGGACATTACACATTCTGAACTTGTCTTGGATGTGTAACATAGCTCAGCACCCCCTATATTTGTGTTTCACAACACACCATGGAACAACTGGCTCAGACCTCCAGTCATATAATATCTCCATGCACTGGAATCCAATCTTCCACATGTATGTATTTGTAGAGTATTGTTTACCAAGTATCCCACGGTCTCTCCATGCTAAGAGAGTTTACCGAGTGGCTGGCACAGTTTTGTGGAGTGCGGTCTCCACAGGGAAAAAGAATTCGAGGTTTGAAATCCAAGGTCGGTTTCGCCCAAGCCTCGATTTGAGTCACTACTGGTGTTGTAGCTGAACCATAAGAAATGATCTACCAAATCACATATAAAATGGCCTGCCTGGGCCAAAATGACAACCTATGGACAATAGCCTTAAATTTCAAGACACCCCGTTAGGTACAAATTGTTTTGTTTTTTTTGCCTGAGATGGTTGTTTTTATGATAGACCAATTCATTCTGCAAGATGAACTTTTGACCTGCAAAAAACTTTTCAGTCAAAATGAACCCCAGTTGACCGCCTGGGCCCCATAATCCGAACACCACATGCTGAAGCTCAAATTATGAATTGTCCACATCCTAACCACAGTTTGTCATTTCAAGAAAATATAATTAATTCTTCTTCTTTCACAATCCTAATAGTTTTTGCCATTGTGCCCCTCTAACGACTAAAACAATATTCCAAAGGCATGGCTAGGATTATACACTCTTTTTTGCATTTTTGCTTTTGGTTGCTCAATGTTCCTACTGAAGGATTTATTCTTTCGCAATAGTTTGTTTATATTATCACCTATGAAAGATCAAATCTTGTTCTATCCAACCTGTCAGTGCTTGTTCAATAGAACATCCAATCTCCCAACTCATGCATGCATGCTCATTGTTCACCTGTAAGTGGTCCAGGATCTCATGATTTTGTCTGCCGGCTGTCCTTCTCATTCTGGCAGTGTCAATCCCAGTCCTGCAGCAACCCCCCTAGAAAGGGTGAAATAGATTTTTGTAGACAGACTGTCACGACCAGTGATCACTGGGGATTGGGGAAGACCCATGATCAGGATTTTGCATTTTTTAAGCCTTTAAAAAAAAAACCCCAATGATTTAATAGAATAAAACAATTTTTGATCGATTGAAATTGATTCACATTATGACTTCTCAAATCGATAAAATAAATCCTAATCGATTAAATGTGATTTGCCTCATGATTTCTTTAAAATGAATTCTTATTTAAATCACGGATTTCAATCAGGCTATTTTAATCAAACAACTCATGCCTCTAATGTATGAAGACTCACAAAAAAAATTGCCATTGGGGTGAAGGTGGAGAGCAAGTCACGTTATATCTGCGGATTCTTCTGCCAGTTACTGTCAGTCGTTCATGCTATGCATGTGGATGGAGAGCAGACTGGTCAAAAAGACCCTACTACCTTCATTAAGCACCACCTATTCCGCTCGTACACCCTGGGCATTGGCTTCGTCCCGCCTGCTATTGCCTACCTCACACTGTCGGAGTGCAAGGCCCCCCCCGTCAATGCTTACAATCACCGCTCGTGATCACCGCGCATGCAGAGTTTTTGGCCGCTTGCAGAAGCTTATCAATCATTCGTGCAATCGACCGTGAGGCTTTTTCGCGAACAGTGACCATATTGTTTTGAGACACGTACTGGAGTAACTCACAGAAGAACACACACAGAGGTATTGTGTGAACGCCTCTCAAGAACTACTGAAGAAGTTGGTACGCTCAATACAAAACGGTACTACTTCCTGTCGCCCCACGTTCAACTTAATGATGTTCCCTCATAAAACTACGAGTGGCCTTACGGAATTTCCTAAATTTGAACTCGTTCAAAATCTTGCAATCAAAGTTTGCAGGCTTATTACAGGCTTATATATTATTGCGGCTTATATTGCCGCTCGTCTCGGCAACCGCCTAGTGGTCATCGCCTCAAACCTTGCGTCCCGCATAGCTGTTGGCATGACCGTAAGCTGGTCACAAGCCTTGCACAGATCGAATTCCTTACAGTGATAGGCAGGAGGCTTAAATCTATCCAGAGGGAACAGTAACCTTGTACTTGATTGCAGGGAGCAACGCCTCTCTCTCCTCGTGTGTGAAGACTGCAATGGCACAGGACGGAGGATCCTCTGGACAAAGGTCCAGACACAAGAACGAATTCAACATATTATACATATTTCTCCACATATTTCCCATTTCCATTCCCCACCACGAAAAACTGGACATCAGTGGACTGGTGAACCACTGACCTGTATATCGCCCACAATGAATGATCAGTGAGTATGATGTGAATCTCATTTGATATTGAAAAACAGTTTTCCTATGGTCCAATGGACGCATTGACCAAATGAAAATCACATGCACAATAAAATCAATGGTTCGCAGGTGGGGTCCGCATGGGCAAACAAGAAAGGAAGATGGTCTCAGAAGAACGCCATGACTAAAATGTGCGAAAAACCAAGTTAAAACCCTGATCGTGAAAAACTAAAAAAACACTAAACTGGCTATTAGGTAGGGGCCATGGGGCGAAAACAAAAGTTGGCCCCAAATGATAACCATGTTTCCCAACATGCAAATCTGTGAGCGACTCACTCACTTCATTGGAAATCCCCAGATGCCTCTGCAGATGCGGTGACGCCCACTTTTGAATCATCCAACTTCTATCCAAACGAACATATGAGCAAGTTCAATCACTCGACTATCATCAGTGTTGAGGAGTTGAGAAGTGCTAAGCAATATAATGGGTGTATTTCTTGAAAATTCAGATGGCCTCTCAGAGGGTCAGTCAGGGCCAGACTTTTGAAAACCCATTTACGATTTCACTATGGTGGCGAATGTGTGTACCAAGTTCAGCTAAATCGAACTATGTGTTGCAAACTTATGGTGCTAAACAAACAAAGCCTTGCGGTAGTGGCGACACCCAAACCATATATCCCTGAATGTGCGAGTTAGTGACACCATCATCTAGGCAAAAGACCATGTATATGTACCTTGATTGGAAGTACAACAACACTAAATTTGAACTTGATCGCAACATTGGACTTAACATGTTTACGAGGATTTTCCAGTTTTGACATCCGAACATGACCCAACAATGGGGCTGAGTACTCAATCATGATGGGAACGCACCTAACAAGTATGAGCTTCCTTCCATCTAGGTGAGGTTGAGTAATATCAGTAAACATTAGGGGCTGTTGAACCCCAAATAACAAATTTCAGTTTTGATTGAGTCAACTTTCATGTGCCTGAGGTTTTCTGACCTAACCCTGTTGGACCAAAGATTACCCTTGAACCCCTCACCTGAGCCTAAAACAAAATGGTTTCATGTCCTCATAATGAAATTGTCAGAACTAATAGCACTTTGCTGATTCTCAAATGTTCAAGCTACAAAGCTTCATATAAGCTATTAGCTTGGTGCTGTGATGTTGTTGCGTACTCATTTCCGAGAATGACAGACTACCTTGGCAGCCATTAGAAGACCGCCTGGGTCAATGCCCATAATTATCTTCCCGGAGATGGGCGGGGCCATCGCACTGCTTCAGGTTGTCTCCAAAGACACCAGTGACCCCTCTTCATTCCAGCTTTCTTGTGGTAATTCTGATCTGAATGGGACAGCTGAATCTCCTTTTCTTTCTGTGAAATGTCTGAAACCAATTGCTGTAAACATGACTGGATAAACTAAGACTAAGATATGACGCTACTTGGGTCTCTATACTATTGGCCAACTACATCTGTCCAATGAATAGTTGTCTCTTACAAGGGGCTCATGAACAGACACAACCACACCAGCATATGCCTAATTCCTGATGCTGCTGGCTGAAAAAAACTGTAGCACCAATGAGCTATAGCTTTCAAGCCCCAGAGATGTACTAAATATTTTCATTATAGAGAGAACTATAAAGTTTTAGTATTTCAAACCAGTGACCTAACCATGTACAACACTACCAAAAATAGTTTCTAGAATTTTTTTTTTTCAGAGGTAAGGCTTATTAGGGCCCTTCTATTCAGGGAAAATCCAACATGAATTCAGACAGCATTTGAACTGACCCAGTTAACCCCGAATTTCTTCTCTTCCCAGTTCATTATGGGCCCTGATATCCCTATATAATATTAACTTTTATTTCCTGACAGCTTCCTATACAGGTATCACCGTTACCACTGGTCAATGATATTGTTGACCGATATCATGATCAGCCAGCTGAAAATGTAGGGAAAGATTTTGCATTGCGTTTTCCACAACTCAATATAGCCGGGTTTCTTAGAGCGTGCTTGGAATTTGAATTGAATCAAACCAAATTCCCCTCTATTCTGTAGGAGAGAGTATCGAAACAAATTGGTTGGAGTTGCCCTCTAGATGACCCTTCTACCTCAATTTCTTGGATCACATATCTATGGTCAATGACTAACTTTCATAATCATCCAATCTATTTTGGCAGGAGTAGAATTCCTTGCCCGTTTCGAAACAAAATGGCTGAAATTGACCCTAGATAACCTTTGAGGTGAGCTAAAAGGAGGGTGAGGAAGAAATGGAAACTGACCGACATGGGATGTGGTGAACGGGAACAGGGAATGGCCAAGGTGGGGAACAGAGGAATCTGGTGGGACAGAGGATATTGGGGGACAGAGGGAATAAGGGGGACAGAGGGAATATGGGGGACAGAGGGACTATGGTGGACAGAGGAACTAAGGGGGACAGAGGGAATAGGGCGACAGAGGAATAAGGGGGACAGAGGAATATGGTGGGACATAGGGAATATTGTGTGACAGACGGGAGGGCTATAGGGGGGACAGAGGGAATATGGGACAGAGGGAATATGGGGGACAGAGGGAATATGGGGGGAATAATGGGGGACAGAGGGAATATGGGGGACAGAGGGAATAATGGGGACAGAGGGAATAAGTGGGACAGAGGGAATAATGGGGGACGAGCGGGAATATGGGGGCCCAGAGGTAATATGGGGGACAGAGGGAATATCTATCTGGAGAGATATGGTGTTTTCTCAGGAGACAGACGGACTGAGTGTTTGTGGAAGAATGGAAGGAAGTGGTGTTTGCGATAGTGGGAGAACCTGGAGGAAGACAAGGTTGTATGAGTAACAGTGTTGTGTAATTGCCAAGAGAAAATTAAAAGCTGAAGCAGTTTTCACCGGTGAGCTTTGGCTTGACTTCCGAAGTTCTAGTTAGAATAAAAAAATTGGTTCCAGGTGCAGTCCTATTCTGGATTTTTCTTGTCAACGAGAAATTGACCCAGTTAGAATATGTATTCTATTATATGTACGTATTCAATCATGGAAAGAACCCACAAACCTAGTATGAGCTCCAACCAACCAAAGGTCTGCTGATTCACATAGACAAACCACACACACAGACAGAACACATACACAACCAGAATGGAAGTCGATTCCTTCGTCTGAAGTTGAGGAATCAAAAGCAGTTCATTTATTATGGCTTTCAAGCATAACAGGCGTCTGCAGCTTACCTCACTTCACGAATGAGACGTGGGATCACTCTATCCTCTCCATGGCATCTTTGAAGATGCCCTCCCAGGTATTGAACACGGAGGTAGAGACGTTCCGTGGACGCCAACGAGCAATGCAGGTATCGCCTAAATTCGCAGGGACCGCTCTGCAAACTCCAGTTTAACGGTCATTAGGTTCTCCTTCTCTGCACGTTCAGGCCAGGCCCCTGATATGGGATACCGGGGGGAAAAAACAAACCAATGAACACGTAACTATTCAACTTTGGTAAGGATTATTCTTTCGCAGAATTTTTCTATTGACACAAATACTTCATAACTTCACTGACACTGGCAAAGCCCAGCCACATACCCACAAGTGTAAGCATGGCCTAACCCTACCTAAGAGCAGTGTGAGTTAAAAGACAACTGCAGGATGAATTATTTAGAGGTAATAATTCCTGCAGAAGAAAAACTTAATGCGTCGGTCCAAACCCGAGTTAATACAACTTTCTGTTACAGAGTTACAGTGCATTTACGTTTGTGCATGTGGTATTGCATAAAGAATAAAAAACATCCCCACATGCAATAAATGATGCTCTTGCAACAACCCTGACAAATAATCTTTGTTATTCTATCAAAATTTAACCTTCTTTTCACTCGAAATCACATTCGTCTATGGGAGAGGATTGACTGTAGTGGGTTGAGGATTGCTGTAGTGGGTTGTAGGTGTTGATGGCTTTACTTTGTGGCAGAAAGACAACAGAACTTCAGCTAAATGTTGACTTATGCACAAAATGAACAATGAAATACGTAACATAATTCCCGCGGGTTGTCTCAGTTGTGAAGTCATGCGTTATTGTGGAATTGGGATTCTCCTGAATTTCTCTGCATAATGGACCAAACTTTGAAGGCCAATAACTCCATAAGACCACTCGTATATAATGGGTTTGGACCATATAGATATTAGATTTTTATTCTTCTCCACGATAACCTCATTGTAATCCGAAGCCTGCATGTTCTTCAAGGTTCTTAATTACCAGTTTAATAATACAAGAGTTTTACAGAACACTGTCTCCTCGAACAGTTGGTAGTCAGCTACCAATTCTGCTTCATGTGAGATAGAACTAGTGTGACGTACCAATCTTTCTTCAAAGAGAACATTTTGCGCCCATTTGGCATGATGAAGAAACCTACCGAGAGGTTGAGTCAATGGGAATGCCACTTGTACGCTATGTTTTTCCCCCAAATTTAACTATCTATAGCTCAGGAATTGATGTATATGTGAAGGACAAATGCCAGGATTACTGGAATTTTCCCTAAAATTGGCAAAAGTGGCATTTGCTGTTTTCTATATATGGAATAGAAACAATTAATTTTGCACAGTGCAAAATGTATAATTGTTCCTTCCTGTAAATACACACACTCTACAAACAAATAGGGTAATGGGGAAAAAAAAATACCAAACGACAGCTCGATAGGACCAAGAGTTCTGGACACAATGTTTTTGGACTGGTGACCTCTGCTGACCTTTTGTCCTTACCACAAAACAAACAGGGATCATGTACTTATCATGGGGAACCCACCCCCACTTGAGCCATCCAGATGGAGTCCAGTTATTGTGTCTATAAATCCAGCTAAAATGGCTCTACACAAAAAGAGTTCTTGTATTCCCCATGAGAGAGCAGTATGCAAAAGTTTCCGCTTGATTGGACCAAGCAAGATTTTCAGAAAAACTTTGACCCTGTTGACCGCAGATAGCTCTGACCTGAACCCTAAAACACCATGATTGTGTACTCATCCTGGGAATCGAATATCAAATAGAGCTCAACCCATTCATGTGGGTTCAAGTTATCGTGTTAACAAGCTGAATTGGCCAAGTATTAATTTTTTAAATTTTCATATTTTTCGCCAAATGGACCCCCGGTTCACACCAAAAAACAATAGGGTTCCGAAACTTCCCATAGGACAGGTGATACCAAATGTCAACCTGATTGGACCAGGCATTCTGGACTTCCAGACCTCAGATGACTCTGACCTGACCCCCTGCAACAATAGGGATCCTATCCTCATCCCCATGGGGAACCCACATAATGAGTATGAGCTTTATAATCCAAGGTGGAGTCGAGTTATCGTGTCCCCGACAGGCGTCACACGCACACAAACACACACTTACACACACACAACACTGTCTTACTACATAGATGCATGGATGTCATAAACAATGCTCACAGTTAAAGCTTTAGAGCACCCAGATTTATAAAGTATTCCCAATACAGTGTGTCATGCATACAGTGTCAAAAGCACGACTTTCTATACAGCAGGGAGAGAGAGAATGAAGCAGGTCATGAAAATGAAAGTACATGTACTCCAGAAAGTTCTGAATGTCAGAGTATAAAGAGCTGCGGGTTGAAGTAAACTTCATACTTCCCGGGGTCTAACTTTGAATGAGCTGCGTCGTCCTAGCAACCTAACTGGGAGTGACTAACAAGCGCCGTGGCTCATCCTTTGGTCCTTCGAAGGTAGGAATTTTGAAAGATTAGTAGTGAAGCCACTCTTCATTTCCATAATATCAATGATGAAACTGTCCATACTGTATTTCAATAGAGGCACATGCTCTCATAGAAGCATGCCTGATTTTTGTTTGTGTTTTTTTCTAGAATAGCACAATGAAATTGAGGAAAACTATACTGCCTTCGGATGTACATAGATTCTCTGTTGTCCTGACAAAAAGATTGTGCCCTAATTACAAAGAGTGTCTTTCATAGTTTCATACATGCAATTTCTGTTGAATTCATTTGTTGGTACAACAGTGCACCTCTCTGATAATAGGCATGTCAATGTACTGGATCCACCCATCACTTGTCTTCCTATAAACAGTGCATGCATATGTTTTTTTGCATTCGCGCAGTGCACTTCTGATAATATGCATATCATTCTATATGGTCATGTCGATGTACTCGTTCCAACCAATCACCTGTCTTCTAATAAACTGCATTCTAGTATTTTGCATTCATGCAGTGTGCTCTTGATAATTTCATATCATTCATGCATGTCATGTACTGTTCCATCAATCCCTGTAATTCTAATAACATGCATTCAATTTGTTTTGCATTCACCGGTGCCTTCTGATAATATCATATTCATTTATACATGTCATTTACTGGTTACATAATCTCCGGCTCCTAATAAACATTATTATCCTCTACATCCCTACTCTAAAAGGTTAACTGTCGGAGAATCGAGACCCCCCCCCCCCCCCAACCCCCCCCCCCCCCCCGACCCAGGCCATCAGACCCAATAGTATAACACCACTAATACAAGAAATACATGTAAAACTTCCATACATACGCACGGCTGGCTGGCCCGCCCACTCGCAACAATTTCCAGAAAGCACAAATTTGATTATTGCAGCAGAAACCGAAGCAAGCACAGTCCTAAAATTAGCCTTAACATGCCACAACTCATCGTACTTCATATATGTTGTTTTATACCCCATTAACTGAGTAAATCACGTTCATTCATCTAGAATTTTGCTAACGCAAATTAATTGCCGTATCAGTCTCATTGCCGTCCGCATCGCGTGAATAAATTCATCCTCCTTATCACCGTGTCATGGAAAACCCAATAGACTTTAACTTCCGGTGGTAAGTTTTTATTCGTCGCTCTGTATGAAAATCAATCAGAGTGGCTAACTAGTATTGTTTGTAAGTGCAACTGCACATTGGTCATGGCGGAGCGCACTGAATAAGGCAGGTGCATAAATGTGTTTCAAGTTCCACTAGAACAGATGTATTCAAAGTATGGCACAGCATTGTGAGTGAGCTACGTACACGCAACTTTTGCATTCAGTTTTATTATAGCTTGGTTACGTAGCTAAAGCTGCGTGCCAAGTGGATCAACTCGCGATCTGGCATCGCTTAACTGGTCGAGGCCTGCATTCCGCCACTGTTACCAATCAGGGACTCCACACTGATCGGCACCAAAACATTGTGCAGTTTCAGCGACTCATCATCAATTAATTCTCGTCGGAAATCTAAGGTGTACTACTATTACTAGATGTATCGATCGACTGGCAGGACAATCTTTCACTTTATTGCATGAGCGGGGAGCAGAGTAGCGACGCCGGCATTGCGCACTTTTTGCCTGTAAATTTGGGTGCCCGGTACCGCCGAATTTGGTCGGGTACCCCGGGTCGACAAAATACCCGACAGTCCATCCCTATAACTTGGACATTATTATTTTTACACATGACTGTGGAAGATGGGTAATTTCGCAGTACATTTAGGTGACTGGCCAATTGGTTAATGAAGATGAATGTCCCTGTTACTTTGGCAACAAAGTATAGCAATAGGAGAACCCATGGAAGAGAATAGAGCCTGCACCAATCACCATTTTGATATATCTGTTATTCAAACTATAAACAATAGTGTGTACTAGTACTTTTGACCCAACTCAGAATTGGAGTCTGACACCACGCCGCAGGGTTTTAACACCGCGACCCAACACCCTTCAGAAGCTGTTTAGGATTGAACACTCAAGTGAAATGCTAAGAATAACACAGTTTTTAAGTGAATACCGTCACAGTACACTCTCTTGGGGAAACCTCAATGAGACTGAGGATTCCAAATCATATGGCTTGTACTTTGTTTCCTGACCCCAGGTTATGGACCTAATAAACTAAGCACCAATGGTGCTATAGCTCAAACCCCACAACTGTACCAAGACCAGTTACAATTATGTTAGCAGTTTGAAACAATGGCCCATTGCGCCCGTTTCGACTTTTGAACATGATCTCATATGACCCGAAGATGCGTAGCACTGTTTGCAGTATAATATTCACACAAGAGCCACAGGCCTCACAGTGACACTGGCCCTTGGGTCCAATCCCTGGCCACCTTACAGGTACAGCTATAGACCATCATTTTACTACAACTCACTATGCAACAGAATTTGTATGAGATACAATATTTCGCAGTATTCCATATATTTGGGGCCCTAGAGGTCCCCAAATTCCCAATGGCCTTTAACCCACAGACCATTACATTAAGTTTGAAGAAAATCATTGAAGCTTGTGGAGTAGATGCCTTCAGGTACCTTGTTGTGAAATTTCATGAAGGGTCCCATGGGCTCAAGTGGCCTTGACCAATTCCTGAACCCACCAAGGAAAAACTGGTTCGGAGGCTCATGACCGCCTGACCTCTCCCCCTCCAAACCTCTGGGTACGGAAGGGGTCCCAAAAGGCATTGGAGGGGAGCAGTTCAGAAGGTTGATGAATCCATCTCACCCCCAAATGCTCCTTTGCTTTAGATGTTTATTATACCTACACCAATTCCCAAATATTCGATTATTCCCTTGTTAGTATCATTGTCATGGCATCTTGCGGACATAGTCCAATTGTCTCCTCTCAAATTCCCAAATTCCCCAATGGCCATTATCAGGACCATTAAATTTAAGTTTGAGAAAATCAATTGAAGCTGTGGGAGGAGATCATTTCAGGTCCCATTGAGGGAAATTTCATGAACATGGCCCATGCTCAAGTAGGAACTGGACCAAAATTCCTGTTAAACACCCCAAGGTAAAGCTGTTAGACCATCATTATGACCAATTCGCACTTGCACAAAATTCGTAAGAACAGAAGATTTTTGCTAATTCCACATATGGTCCCTAGGGCCCACACTGGCCTGGGACATATTCCGGCACCCTCATATGGCAATATGGACCCCATTATGGACTAACATGAGCACTGTGCACACAATTGTATAAGAACCAGATTTTGCGTATTTCATATGATGTGCCCTAGGCCAAACTGGGGCCGTGAGTCACAGAATTCCCGAACACCCTCCAATGGCCTTTTTTTTTTTTCCTCTTCTTTATTTTTTTTCCATCTATCCAAGGGACGTTAACTGTAACTTTGGAGACCTTAAATTGAATCTTGTGAGGAATGCATTTCAGTACCATTGTGTGAAATTTCATCATACAAGTGGCCCACTGCCAAGTGGGACCTTATACCAAAAATTCCTGAACCCCCGAAATTAC
Organism: Sclerodactyla briareus; assembly: GCA_026419785.1. Classification (NCBI taxonomy): domain Eukaryota; kingdom Metazoa; phylum Echinodermata; class Holothuroidea; order Dendrochirotida; family Sclerodactylidae; genus Sclerodactyla; species Sclerodactyla briareus. The sequence goes on along the minus strand of JAODTK010004532.1, from coordinate 123,457 downwards.
GCTGATAAACTATCACTATGCCCGAATGTCAGCATGTCACTGAAATTTGTAAGAGGAGTCTCTAGCATGTTTGCGTAATTTCCATATCAGCCCCAGGGCCCCCACACCAAGACCCTAATCCCCATCCCCCAGGGGCCTTGTGACCGAAATCCCTGGGCACCCTGACAGTACGGCTATTAGACCACCATTTGACTGACTCAGCTTGGGCAACAAATTTAGAGGAGATAACAAAATTTTTCGTAGTTCATGTAATGGGCCCAAGGGCCTCAACTGGCCTTGCTCCAAAATTACGGCACACCCGCTCTGGCCCCTCCCCAAGGACCATGACATGTAACTTTGAAGAACAATCAATGGAATTTGGGGAGAGTGCATTTCAGTAATACGTGTGAAATTTCACAAAATGGACCCGCGGGCCCAAACTGACCTGCCCAAAATTCTTGAACAACTGCAAAGGTAGGTCAGTTAGGCCAGCATCATGACCACACTCAGCACTGTGCACCAAAATGGTAGAGGAGTACTTTTGATTTCACACAAATGGCCTATCGCCCTTTAATGAACTTTGACCTTGACCTGCACAAAGTCAACATGCTCAATGGGTCAAAACATTGTGTCCAGTTTGGGTCGCCAATCCATCACAGAATGACTGTTTGGGCCAAAAAGCAATTGTACACACTGATAGAGTATTATAATAGTATATGCCAACCAGCAGCTGTTTTTGGAGCTAAAACCCATAGCCCTATGTGTGTCCACCAAGTCAAGTGCTGAGTGAAGCAACTTCGTATTTATTACATCCAACTAAATACCAAAACAATTGAAATTTTTCCCCACTTCAATGCTGTGTAGTTGGTGCAGGTATGATGTGTATTTTTCCATAGGGGGTTTAGATTGTTTCCGCCCACTGTACTGCATGTCCGAGCCTAGGTTTCCCCTATGACCTTTGACACAATATCATGATCATATCATTAATGGTAACCATTTAACACCTGGCACCTCAAAGGCAACATAGTGACTGGTACTAACATTTCCTGGAGATCTGTTGCCCGTTATCTTTGTCACACTGCTATCTTGTCAGCCAGATGGTACCAATCCACTTAAATAGGCACATCTTCTTACCTGAAGAAAGAACTAACAGATTTGTTTTGGAAATCATAAAGATAAGCAAGACAAATTGATGCATGGATCTTCAACTGTTAAGGAAAATACAGGATTTGATAAAAGTATGATAAGCTACAGTGTAACTGCTAATGTCTATCAAACCGGATATTGTCAAGAGTCACCTACCATATAGAGTATACGACAACATACTTGTAATGTTGCAGAACTGCCCTAATGCAGAGATGGGTACAAAAGCGATAAAATAAAGTGGTAACCCCCCTGAAGCAATCATACTATCGTTGTGAGATCCAATGTTTGCTGGGTGTCGTATAGCCAGTCCAATTAGAGGAAATTAAGGTGTTTTAGGGAACTTTGGAAGGGAGTCATGGGAGAGGAGTCCAGGTAATTTGCCTGATTCGGGTGACATTTCCTTTCAACGACAAATACGTTTCCTGACTGGTTTGCAGACAAGTTGGAAGTTCTCATACCTAGTTATATTTCAAGCCACCTACTTGAAGGCTTCTTGACTGCCACAGAAGCAGAATGTTCTGACCTGGACTCGCATCGACATACTCCTGAGGAACAAAGGTCACCTCAGAGAACTTCGTGCGAGATTCAGGCCGGGACCTGCCTGGCTTCTTTCTCTGCCATGCGCTTTCTTCGTCGCAGGCTTAATTGACAACTGAGAAAGATTACAGCCAAATCTCGGTCCTGCAGGGTCTGGGCAATCTATTTCCACGACTTTTCATGACCAAAATAAAGGATTTCCAAGACTTTCTTCATGACTCATGTACAGAATTCTCAACTGAACTCCAACAGAGCAGCCTACCAACAACAGCGAACGGCTTGAGAAAGTGACAACATACTTAGAAATTCCCATGACTCAACAACTTTTCTCTGAATTTTCGAACTTATCCAGGCCCTGGAATTCTTATTGATATAGTCCATGACCCTGGGGAACCTGGTAATATAATGGCACTCATTAACCCTTATATTTGCACTCATCTCTCAAATACTGCTGATGCATGTTAACAACTTCTCATGATCACGCCGTTGAATCACATAACAACATATCAGCGAGATGTCTCCTTCGACCTGCTTCCAGATCCATCAGGCACCTCGGCACAGCAGTCAGGCTACCCGTGTGTGCCACACGAATGACCTAATTGTATGATTACGTCCACTGCTGCCGACGCGGGTTACAGGGTTCTCATATAACCCTTCATTCTGGATTTTTTTATGAGAAGGCAGGGTATTCACTGCTCATGGGTTAACATGCTTCTCAGTCCCAGGGGCCAGAAAAGTTTTGAAGCATAAAAAATTTGGTTTGAAACACGTGTAGTAATTTGCCAGCACCCGACCAACTTTGCGTGCCCCTGTTCGAAAAAGAGATTACCCCTACTGCTTATCATCAGGATGTAGCTATCTAAAATTTTTTGGTACCATTGGCAGTAAATTTACTAAATCTTTTTTTTATACTATTATGGCGTTGACTTGTTTTTAACGACAACGCAAGGATGAATTAAGAAAGGCTAGTTTTAGCTGGAGGAACCTGGATGCTCAGTCCAGAACCCTAGTTTGTATGATTTTCAGGTTACGGAGTTTAACAGTCTCTGAGTTTGTGCATTGGATTGTGCCAGATTGCAAAGCCTCATCACTGCCAATATGATGAATGTCATACTTGCACAACCCTGGCAAGACCATCTTTGTTTTCTATTGTCTCTTCACCATGTTTCACTTTGAAGCAGTAGTCTATGGAAGGGGATTTCTGTGTGGATTGGTAGGTCTGATCGTTCCGTAATTGAGAGAAAGACAACAGAACTTCTGATAATTGTTGACTTATTCGCATGCCACACGAATTACATGACATAATTTCCCCAGTTGTCCAACTTTGCGCAATTGGATCCACTGCATAAAAATGACCAAATTTGGAGGCCACTTACTCCACAGGAACATCGTATTGCATGGGGTTTGGACCTATAGATACAGTGCTCCATGTCTCCGCGATAGACATCGATTGTATTATTCAGTGGCGGTTGGCAAGATAAATTTGCTGGATGCTGGTGGGTCAGACTGAGTGCTGGTTGGTCAGGCTGAGACTGGGCTCCCACCGCCCGTGTGCTACATCTCTGCCACCATGTCAGCCATAAAATGCCAATTAGCACTTTCATTAGATCTCTGGAGGCAAGCCCACTTGACCCTATGAAGTGAGGAGCGGGCCCTTCCTCTTGGAGCAGTTTGCAGGTGTGTCAAGGTGTATGACAGACCGTAGTTGATGGCACTCTCGACAATGGAGATCCCCCTGGACATGTTGAATTGAGAATATTTTAGCAATGAATTCATGCAATTTGTGCATCTACGGGTCCTCTGGGGCATATAAAGTCCATAATGGACTAGGCTGCTCACATGGTCTCTCAGGTCCTGTCAGCTTTAATGAAAACGTCACCTTTTGTTCCCTATTGTCCTGAAAGTGTGTCCTCGGTCCATTGGGCTGTAGTAACTTTTCCTTGCTGTTCCTGATTGGGCTGAATATCTCATTTGCCTTTATTTTAACATATCTGGCCATTTCAGAGTTTCACTTCAGGTCAGCCTAGGTCATCTTGCGCCGCCAGCCAAAGACTGGTCGCAGTATTATACATACATATTTATTTGGGGACATTCTCGTAGTGATTTGTTCATCAGTTGGGCATGACAATCCAAGAATTGAGGAGGGGAGATATCTATGAAAAGAGGTCCCCTAATGTTTGTATATATGTAAATTTTCTTATTTGTTCAGAGACTACAATACACCAGAACCTTTATCACCCTATTTAGGAATCTGCAATTGTTTCATTACAACTTTTGTTTGTTTGTGAAGCACATTGTTGTCCTCGTCGAACGTTACCTCAGATATGCATTGTCTACAATTGAACATTAATGTATAGTAGGTCTAGGCATTTGTGATTGTAAGTGACCTTAAAACCTTTGCCAATCAAAGAATGCCTTACAGGTCGTGTCTTCATATTCACCCTGGAATGTTTACCACATGGTACTCGGGACATGGGACTCAGTACCATTGGATCGGCATCCCTGGAGAATATTTCTGAATTATCCACTTGGTGAAAGAATTTTCATTTTTGCACCTCAACCAAGTTGCCCAGCCTGTGATTGAAGTGGCTGCTTTCAAGTTCACCATTGGGAAAACATTCTCGTTTCACCGAGCACTTCCATGAATTAGGGGCAGTTCATGGGTGTCGAGTTGTAATCTGACCAACCAGCAATGACCCAATTGAATTTAACCCACATATGTCAGGTTAACACATCTGCAGAAGTTAATGGAAACAATTCAAACCCCATCCCACCCCGGAAGAGAGGAGAAAGGTGGGATTGATCCATCATCCGATTTGGCAAAATGTTGACAGAAGAATTGGGTACTGACCACTCGTTCTATTTCATAGATGGTTGGTCGCCATCTGTAAACTCCCTAAGAGTGCCGGGGTTAGCTTCCCTTTAGCGTTCACCATCGCAGCAACTTTCTTGGCTTTGGCGTGTACGTGCTCAGAATCAGAGAAAGAAAAAATGAAAGGTTAGTGACTTCATGACAGATTGTTTCCTGTAGCTGGGAGATGAGCTAGGGGGTGGATTCATGGGGCATTGTCACTGTCTGGTTACTCATTCCGGATAATTTGTGAAAAGATATGATGGTCTGATAATTTAAACACTAAGCTACCTATTTACTAATTAATTGTATAGGTCACGCGAATTATTAAAAAAAAATCCCATTCTTCCCATCAACCAAGATCACATTTCGCCAATTGGTTCAAATCATACTTTGAAAACCCTCGCTTGGGGAAATTCAAACGTCTGATACCTCGAAAAAGCTGCCACTTTTATCAGGACCATATTATCTGTAGTCTATCCGTACATTATGTTAAACCTGAAGAAGTTTGAAATTGCATGAAAACATTCCAATTTTACCTTGATGAGTCAACTACTCGCTTTTTGTCAGTATCAATGACCGGGGAGCATGAGAAATTAGGAGATATGCCCATTGCTGACAGCATGCGAAAAAACAGGTTTTTGAGAGTTCAGACTCCTCTCTATGGCTATAAAAACTCTCAGAGCTTCATATTACTGAGCCAGTTCCCCTTATATCTATGCACTATGACTGATTCACAAGATTAGAGTAAGTTGATAAAGCTGCCACGGACAAAGTTCCTCATGTCAAGATAATTCCAGCAGGTTCGAATAGGCTTGTCCCAGTTCATGTGTGCTCACATTTCTAAACTTTTGACCTCTGTTGACCTCAGATGACTCCTACGTGCAGGGAGTATGTAATCATTATGGTGACCGAATGTTACCATCTTAGCCTCATCCCCATCGGCTTGGCTGATATCTGTTCATAGCAAAGTGTTCCCACTCGGATGACACAGGGCATGACTTCATTCCTGAAAAAATCAAAAGACAGAAATTAAGATAATCATAACCTAGGGTGAACCATGCATTTTGCATTCCAGAGTGGAACATTACTTCAATTCTTCCAGCAACCGTTCCATAGCGACTTGCGACATCCAGTCCGTTCGTCGCTGCTTTCGGTAACTGCAATGAACGGACGTCTGGTCACTCCAGCTCCTGAGGGTCTGGGCAAACTACCTCAACGATCAATAATCCAACTCCTCGCAATGACTTCAGCTACGTCACAGGCCGGGGGAATGAAACGACCCAGCTGACGTTTTGGTTTGAGATTCTGCACATATGGAGAGAAGGTTTTTTGAAGATCTATAATGTGCAAGATCAGAATGACTGTCACATCCTGTACCATAAATGTATCTCTACTTACCTATAACTACCAAAAATGAAATTTACAAGTCGTCCTCTTTAGTCCCCATTGCATGCCTAGGTTCCTGTGGGGCACAACTAAAAAGTAATAATTTGATATGCACTGAAAAACCTGTTTCTGGTATCTGTCCTGCTCTGTAATACTGTATCTCCTCTGTCCCACACACAGATCCAAGATACATGCACAATGCCTATAGCACTAGAAAAATATCCTACTGACGTCCTAGGTCAGAGAGCTAAACCCGGTCACCAGTCATGGACCTCTTCCTTGACCCTCACATATCAGCCTTTTCGAGCGATCATGTCCGTTTTCTTCCACTCGCATGGTAACTGAGACCTAGCTGCAATAGTGTAATACTTTGTCCCGGTGCCAAAAAAGGGACACGCGCGCTCTACAAAAAGAGTCATCACAAAACGGTGCGATTTTGGTGACTCTGTGAGCCTAGATACTTACCACCTATATCGACCATGCACCCCTCAATATGCTACCGATGTCTGGCATTCTCAGATAGTACCGGGTTGGCCACCCCATCGCCCTTTCTCTTTTTATTCCGGCTAGGCGTCCTGCTTCTCAGGGTTTACCCCGGAAAGCGCATGTGTGGACGCCTGCACGACGCCCGGGAGAGGGGATGGATGGTGGGACTGTCTTTAGGGGTAATATTCGTAGGCTTCACAGATTCACAAACCCGCACGTTTTTGTACGATCTATTTCACCTACTGACTTACCCCTTATCGACCAGTAGCACCGTCTACACAGGGCGCTCTGGGTGGCGCCGTGCCTTCGCCCCGTGCAGCGGATGCTGAGTAGTCAGAGGTTGCAGAGCCGCTAGGGCAAATGCCCTTCCGTGGACACCGTTGTCGGTCCCATAGCCCAACGCGCAAAGGTGTTCGGAGTCCTTTCCCGCCGCCGCTTCCTCACGCTTCTGTCACCGGGCTCGGAAGCCATGCTGACCGGCGATGGGAGCAAACATTGCTGCACAAAGGGGGTGTATGGATCAAACGGTCCCTCCGATAACCAAGCACATGCCTGACGGGCACCAGATGCTGTCCTCGGGTTTTCCGAGGCGACCCGTCGCGGGTATATCATCTCCGGCGCGAACGCCACCACTGGATCTTTGCCAAGAAAGCAGGATCCGAGAGGAAACGGACCCGTCTTGACCGTGCCAGGGAAGGACGGCGTAGTAGTGCGCCTCAAGACAGCTCCTGCGTCTCGGCGGAGGCCACTCGCCACCCCCAACAAACGGTGTTGAGGTGAGGAGCTCCAGCTTTCTCGTAAGCGTTTCGCGGATGTGGCGAGGAGACATGCCGAGCCAATAAGCGTCACGGAGACGCTCGCTCCGTTCGCCTACGAGCTGGCTGTCAGTGACATGCTACGCCCCGGAGGACCCGTCCGGGAAAAAACGCGATGTATCGCCGCAAGGGCGTAGCGGAAGGCCCGGATCGCCGAGTCCTGCTTCCCCTGTTTAGGAAAGGGGCCAGAACGAATGACATCGCCGGCCTACCGGGGCAACCACGGGTCCAAACCGAGATGTTGCGACGTCCGCAAACCGGTCCGAACCCGCCTTGTTTCGGAAGCACTGTTTGGGCTCGTCTCCCCGCAGAAAGACCAGGCGCAATTGCGTGGTACCCACAGGTCCCCATTCTGCACCGAGCCGGAAAAGGGTCCGGAAGCAGACGGTCTGAAGTCTCGCGCATTGTTAGCCGCCACGACGAGATCGACTACGGTCCTCGATAGGGACCGTCACTGCTTGCCCTTGCCGCTGATCGCCCAAAAGTGGCCGTCGTCCTATAGCTGGCCCCTCACCCTAAGGCGACACGTCTGTGGGCACTGTCGCCCTGGGAAGGGCGTCCAAAAAGCGACTGATACGCAGCCACCCTTTGGCTCTGCGGTCCCCGCCGCCACATATGTGGCTCCGTCCATCAGGACAGGAAGAGCCCAGATCGGAAGGATCGCTCAGGCGGATCGACCAAACCCAGACTGCCGCCGCAGGCGGCCGCGCCCCGACTCAGAGATCGGAATATCGATCATAGTGGCCGCCGAACCAATGTGCCGATTCCCGCCTTGGCGGGAATACTCAGGGTGCATATCTAACGCTGCAGCCGCGGCAACGTCCGACGCGCCTGAGATCCGCGCGTAGGAGCAATCGGACCCGCTTTCGACGGGCCACCGGGCCTTCTCGGTGTGAGCGACGCACTGTGATGCCCTCCTGCCGCAAGAAAGTCGAGGATTGGGTGCAGACCCAGGTGAAGAGCTCCGGCGGTCTGGCGCCGAATGGGAAGGACCACCAAGCGGTAGTCATGCCCCCGTGCGACGCAGGAATCGGCCGTGAGCGTGTGCCTGTCAGATAGCTTCCCGTGTGCTCTCTACGTCGCCGCCACCTCTTGAGGATCGGATGGCGGTGCAGGGACCCCCACCCGATATTGTTGGGCGGACGTGCCGATACCTCCGCGGGGGTGCTTTCCGCCGAGAAACAGACTGCGTAACGACATCGCTTTCGCCTATGCCTTCGGCCTCCCACTTCAGCTTAGAGTTGAGGTCGGCGGCTGCCTGGGCCGGCCTCCTGCGGATCTCGACTGCCGGGCGCATGAAGGTTGTCCACAAATTGGTCCTTAGCCCAGGAGGCCCATTCCGCACAGAATCAGCTTTCCCCCCCATGGCCTCCGTAGGTCTACACCGCCTCGAGTCGATGTCACGCCATGCCCCGGGGCCCATATGGAACCACATTCCCGATGTCCCGTTGAGAGCTGCGCCCCTCTACGCCCTTGTGAAACGCCGTACCACGATTTCAACGCGACGGTAAAGCGCATGCGTAACACAGTCGGACCGACGAGGTCGGGTCCCAGAGTTCTTTTAATTACCCGCCTCAGAGGTTTCGAGACCTCCCTCTTTGTGGAGGCCCCCGGGCGATGAGACTCGAAGGGTGGAACCCCTCACATTGATCGGCCCCACGGGTGGTTGTGCTACCAGGCCCGGCAATGAAGGGATACAGGCGGGACGGTGGCGCGGTGGGCTGTTCCGACGGGACGGCTCTTTCGGAGCCCATCCCCCGTTGGAATGTGCGCCCGCATCATTCCGGAGCGTCACGGGAATGTCCGAGCCAAGGAACAACGCCCCGCTCGAGGCACGAGAACCTTGGGGTCTCCGAGGCGAGTGTACGACCGAAACAAAGGCGTCCTCTACCGGGACCGGTTTTACGCCGGTGGTGGGGCCTGCTCCAAGGTACCCGAGACTGCTCCAGAAACTGGTTTTCCGGCAACCATCACTGTCATGAGGGAGGGGGAGGCGGGTTGGTCGAAGACGACCCAAACACTCTCGCCCGTCGCCCACCTCTCGCGCACGTGCTTTCGAGAAAACTGAGACTATGCCTGCGCCCCTCCACCCTCCGGCTCGTGCGTAAGAATTCCCACCGGGCTCCTTCCGAGCTGGCGCACTGGGCCTCATCGGCTGAACCCACCGCACCGGTGAGGACGGCCAACGGGCACACTCTGCTCTGGGCGCCGATCGGTTTCGGCCATTGAGCCCGCCTGGCGGCTCCTGCGGCCACAACCCCCAACTCGCCGTGGTCCCCTCTCAGGGTCCTGAACCTCGTTGTTCGAAAAACCACCGGAACCCCTGGCTCCTAGTGGTTTATTCGGCCAGCGGAGCCAACCGAGCGCCCCGTGGGTGCCCTCGAGGATCTTACTTCAAGCCCTCGGATGGCCGGTCGTCCTTGCCGCTTCCGATGCGCCCAGCCCCGACCGACCGTTGGTCTCCGTCCGAGCCCTTGGCGATTGGTTCTCCCCTGCCCCAGGATCGTAATCGATTTGGTCGGCTGAAACGGTCTGGTGCTACCCTCATGCCCGGGCCCCCAGCCGATCCATCGGCGCCTCGCGACGAAAGCAACAATCAACCCCATGATCCCGCACCGGAGTGACGGTCGGTCGGCACTAAAAAAACAGCCTGGTGCGTCTATGCGCCGGGACTCCAGCTTCAGCTTTGGCCCTTTTGATGTGGGTCCCGTACTCGGTGACCTACCTACAGGGCCAACGAGTCCTGGCCCTACATGTTGGCCTAGGGTCTACCGAGTCCGACCGCGTCGCCCTGCATGCGCCCTAGATCCGCCGTCCGTTTGAAGCCAGCCTGGCACTCCTCGCTCCCCAACCAGCTAACCATCGCCACGTGCACACCCTTCGCTGTGACTCCTGGGCTTTTTCACCGGCCGGCGTCTCTGCCACTGGCCCCACCGATCGCTTGACCCCTCTCTGAGAGACCGGACCTCTGTGTCAGACCGCCGGCGTCTCGCCGGTGGTCGGTTTCGGCCGGCAAAGCCGATCTGGCCCCCGCCGGCGCCCTCTCTCAAGTACGGTCCGGTGTCCTGTTCCCCCTGGCCACTGCTCCCGTGAGGGTTGGTCGGCGAAGCCTACCGGCCCTCCGCAGGCGCTCAACTGAGCCGTCGACAACCCTCGAGTCCGGACCTCGGTGCCGACCCACCGGAGTCCCCCGGCATCAGTGGCCTGTTCGCCGACCAGACACTACTTGAAGCTAAGCCGACGGGGGGCAGCACGCCTCCGCCGCGCCCTAACCGAGCCGTCCGACCCTCTCTCGGAGTCCCTCTCTCGGTGTCTAACCCCCGGAGCCTCCTCTCCATCGGTGGATCGGCCGGCCCGAAGCCGACCTGGCCTCGGCGCCCCTAACCGAGCCGCCGCTCCTCACGGAGTCTGATCATCGGTGTCTAATCCACCGGATGCCCCTGCCCTCCCGATGGTCGGTGTTCGCCGGGCCTAAGCCGACCGGGCCGTCTCTGCCGGCGCCCTAACAAACCGCGACCCCCCGAGTCCGGACCTCGATCCCAACCCACCCCGCACCCCGCTCCCTGTGGTCTGTTCAGGGGCCGTGCTTCAGCCGACCCGCGCCCCTAACCGGCCGTCGACACCTCGGGGCCGGACCTCGGTGTCTACACCCAAGCCCCCGCCCCGTGGTCGGATTCGGCCGCTAAAGCGGTACCGGGCTCCGCGGCGGCCCGCCTAGCCGTAGACCTCCTCGGAGTCCGGACCTCGGTATCCGCCCACCGAGCTCCCCGGCTCCCTGTGGTCGGTTCGGCTGCCTAATCTGGCCGTGCGCTCCGCTTACGCCCCACCCGAACCGTAGACCCTCTCGGAGTCCGGACCTCGGTATCCGACCCACCGGTGTCCCCGGCACCCGGTGGTCGCTTCGCCGCCGGAGCCGCCGGGACCCCCCACTGACTCCCCTGGAATCCTCGTCCCGGAGCACCACCCGATAGTGACGTCGGTTTCTGCGCTCACGCTCGGCCTGGCGCTCCACATGCGGCCGGGGTTTCGATCCGATCTGAGTCACCCCCGAGCCCCGCCGGAATGAGCTAGTCCCCCCGGCGGTCTTGAACCTGCTTACCATTGGCTCCTTGGCTTCTTCCGCTGTCCTCCCCGATGAACTGCAGGGTTTGGACCGTGAAACCACCTCGCCACTACGGAACTCCCGGCCACGATCCGACCATGGGGAGTCCAGATACGGTACACAGTCAGCCGTCTTCCCAGGCTGGTCCTACTGCCTCGGGGAAACCCACCTGCGGGCCTCTTCGTTTCCGGCACGGCGCTCCGCTGCTTGCTGAGCCAGCGTTTTTCTGCTGCAACCGATGGCCCGGGCTCTGATGCTCCTCCAGGATGTGAACGGGGGCCGACCGTTCTATTAACCTCACTACCTATCTCTCCGTCTCTCTCTCCTCCTTCCCTTCGTCGCCGCCGCACCGCGAACTTCCCACGCTCACACGCGACAGCCCAAACCACCACCCCCGGGAGGGACGGGTTGGGAAACAGGGACCCCCCGGGACGGACTGGGAGTAGGGCCCAGGGAGGGTGGGTAGGGGCTAAGAGGGCTTCCGGTACTGCCCCTACAACCCCCCCCACACCTCCAAACAACACCCCCAAAGCCCACAAGCGACTTCCGCAAGTGAGAGACACCCCACTGTTTAACCACACAAGTGACGTTAGGCACGGGAGGTACACCACCCATCCCTACGTAGCGCAGCCTAGGCTGTTGAAGTACTTACGCGAGACGGCGACAAGAAGACACAGAAACCCAAAACTCGAGAAAAACGAACCCCACTCTTCCAATTGCTTCTCCACGAGCTGGATGATCAGCTTTCGGTCTCCAAACAGTTCAACAACCGTAACAACTCCTTTGTCGAAATTTTTTTGAACTTTTTCCATGACGAAACACTCGTGCGACGAATACGTCTGGCAGAAAGTGAAGGGCGATGGGCTGGCCACCCGGTACTATGTTGATGCCAGACACTTCGGTAGCATATTGAGGGGGTGCATGGTCGATAAGGGGTAAGTAGATTAGGTGAAATACGATTTCGGTCCCTTACGCTTACAGTAGATGAGCCCTTCAACAATACGCGTGTGAACGATAAGGCCCACTTCGTGTGCTTCATCGTCTTGACTGCACCATTCCGCTCTATCAAATGTAACAACCATATTAGGCAGTGGCCCAAGGTCTGAATTGCTTGTGTATGACCCTCTAAAGGGGCTTGATATTTTCGCATCAGTGAATGTGGTGGTTTATGAATGTCAATTAATTTTGTCCCACCCAACTCAGGCTTTTTAAGAGTTTTTCAAGGTTTAAAGTTTTTTATTCCCGAATTTTCCTGATATTCCCTCCAGCACTTTCAACCAATCAGTCGATCACGGATTATGGTCAGCTGAATTATTTCCCAATCACGGCCATTAACTCGCACCCCATAGATGATGTGCACCTCAGTAGACAACGGAATGGTGCTTTCACGAAAGTGTTACCCCTACAGACGGATCGGGAGACAATGGAGGCCTTGTGACTGGAGAAAGATCGATGAGAGTGATAGTATTAATTACTATTCTTAAGCTTTTGGCTTCTGTCACATTGTGGTGGTAACCTGTTAACATTGAAGGACGAACTTTTCTTCACAGTACTGTGTTCAAATCTCGCCCTCTCAGTAATGCCTGCTAGCAGACGAAATGAGGGAACCGTTTCTAAAAAATAGAGGGAGCTATTACTCTCTGGATACAATATACTAGTGGATATGGGATACTATTCGTTGGCGATATCTGTTTTCCTTGTGAGTTCAGGCTTTCCGTAACTGGTTTCATAGATCCGCAGTGAATGTTTGTTCAAACCATTAGCAATTTACACACACTTTGTATCTATTATGTGATCTAATGTAGAAATACATTGTTGGAGGTGAAGCTTGGATGAACCAGGAACTTCTCATGATTTCGTCATTTGAAGAATCACTGATGGTTTATTCACTAGCAGACACACTGACATCATTCGCCAAAATTGCGAATACGCCATTCGATGAAATTTCGGACGCTAGTTAATCAAATTTATTTTTTTATCTTTTCTAAACTTCTCCGGAAGCATCATTTGCTCTCTAAACCCATTCTATGGAAAAACACGAGTATAAAAAATATCCGACAGGGTAAGTTCCCAAACGCAGTGCAAGTAACCTCATGGTGTAACAAAATCCGAGCATCGTCCGGAAAACCGGCCCCCCCCCCCGGCGCTGGTGGCAAAGTTGAAAAAGACTCTCAAAATCACATTAGGGGCAAAAACTGTCATAATATTGAAGAAAATCGCCCCTGAAAAGTTCTTCATTTGCATTGGTATAATACCCCCAAAGAGAGTCTGTATTTATTCAAATAACATCAATGCCTTACGATTTCTTGTGAATTCGATCGTTTTGTAAGACCACTGTTTCATTAGTGATAACATACACGTCGATTGAACGATCCCGGCATTCGCCAAAGTGAGTATTTTTTTGTTTTTTCTGCACTGAACCACTCACCCAGCACATGTTTTAACAGTACTGCATAGAATCATTGACAGTAGACTGGCATGGCTCCTGTACTGCCTACAACTTGTAGACATCACGCTGCTCACTATACAACCAGAACCAATTGCTTCGCTAACTTAATACATGACCATCAGTCAGGAACAACTTCAGTATGTGTTTTTGAAAATATTCCAAATACATATTCGTCATCTTGTTAGTTAGCTACCAAAGAATTTCACCGTAAGTCCCCAATCGTCCTTCAAATTGGAATTTCCCTCAAAGATTGGCATGAATAGCCTATTCGTGTAGTCCGCGCATGCAACGCAGTGGTGCAAGGTTGACCGGCTGCGCAGACTGACATAGTCTTGTGTTAAGACGGGTTGCACAACCTTGTCCAGATAGCGTTTTCCTTTCATGTGTACGCCTTTCCCATTTCTGAGGTGTGCCCGCAGTAACCTGCAGTGTTCCACAGCCGTAACAACGTCTTTCCAGATTGTCTGGGCCACCCAGCGGGCCCTTATAGACAAGTTGCTTCCATTTTGGAGGGAGCCAATCATGGAGCAGATAGAGTACGTCCCCCAGACCATTGGACAAGACGACTAAATTCACAGAGCTGTGGTTGTCATTCAACTTGCATATTTTTTATATCGCAATCAGATTAAGGTAACATTCACTCAAAGTGAGGAATACAATTTAATAATTCGTCTTAACACAGAACGAGATCGACAGGCATCAATCCAACTTTACCAGAACGGATTGTTTGCAGAAAACTTCTCGAATTTATCTGAGAATATTAGCATTAAATGATTTAACAACTGCTGACATGTGAAATTTATAGAATTCCTCACCAAAAAGTTATGTAGGGCAAGATCAAGTGATTTGTGTCAAACCAAACCTAAAAACACCCAAATCACTGAAATTATAATGACCACAATTTCCGGAACATTGCTGTGTGTGGCCTAATGCTTAATTTCGCCATATGCTACAGGGTGTAATTAGAATAATCATTTTTCACCCGTCAATTTTTAGTTCGTACATCATTCCTTCACTGTTACTGCAAACTGTACAAATGACCATGATTAGGCCACGGACAGGTTACTGGACTGGCATTCTCCGAACAAGAATATATTGATTTTGAGTGAAAATCCTGCTAAAGCGACCTCTAGTCAAAGGTATTATGGTTAGATCAGATTATCTAGTCGACACAATTGGGGGTGGGGTATGTCCTGCATGTCCTGGGATGTCAAAGCTTCATTGTGAAAGTAAACCTGACACTGCCAGAAATGAAGTAGGAAATGACTCTAACAAACAACACCAAGCTGTGCCTATAATCCTTTCGTCCCTACTCCATAGCCTGCGAGGTCCACTGCAATATCATGTTCTCTTCTTCTTCTTCTCTTTCATTCTACGGTGTACTCCACTTGAGGACATTCATTCACCACATAATATCATTTAACTGTTCCGCACTGATCTTCGTTTATCGTTGGCATGAACACCGGCGATGACTCGCCTTCTCTTCTTCGATACGTGTCCAGACCTTACGAGCAGGGGTTAGAATCCGCGCCTGGGACCGGCCTTTAACGTCCCCCAACGTCCCCTCCGACGGACGGAGTGCAGCTTTACTCGTGCATCCACTTTTCTTACAAGAAATGAGCGGGGTGGAAATTGGTATCTTTGTCCACACCAAGGTTTGAACCAGGACCCTTTGGATTGCAGGCGGGCACTCTAACCGTTCTGCCCCCATCACCGCATTAAACGTGTTTAAAACTTGTGGCAAAAAATCTATTTACAGCCTGTAGCTCGCCCACTATCAGAGCGCAGCTGGGCTCTAATATGGCCGGGGGGCCATTTCCCAGAATTTCCTGTTTTACTGTGGGAAATCAAATGTCACCTGTTTCTCTAAGGATTGTCCTCATATGCAGCTACATACATGTAGGCAAGTGAATGAGATCCCCTGTTTTTCAATCATCATCATATTATCAAGTAGCACTCTGAAGTAGCACCCAGAATGATTTCGAGAGGGGCAATTTCTGGTCCTGAATAATTACCCCAAATTACAAAGTCTTTCGAACTCTGACAAGAGACATGATTCCATTGTTTTTGGTCTGTGGCATTTACGGTGTAACATTGCAAGTTGCAGCCTAAGGAGGAGAATACAGAGCCTGGAAGCTGTGGTCCACCCTCCGCTTCATCACCCGCCATCTGGGCAAGGACTCAATCATACCCCCTCCTTTCTGAGGGTCTCATCCTAGTGGGACTACCCCAGTAGCACCAAATGGATATACATTTTCTGTCAATTTTAACCATTTTCGTTTTCTGAACAAATTGATGTTTATTCAGTAGCCCCCCGGAAGCTCTCCAGTAGCCCCCCGGAATTAAGTTTTTAGAGTGGCGATTTTTTCTTCAAAATAGCCCTCGCAATTGAAAAAGTATTTCAAGACAGGGCCCCTGTCCCGAACCACCGCCCCGGGTCCCCCAAAAAATCACAGATTTCAATCAGACTGCTTTCTGCAATTTGTGAAATAGAAATACCAAGAACAAAATTTCAGAATTTGGTTTGGCATACACCCCCAAATGATCGATATCGTGATTTTTCTGGCTTGCTCCATTGACCTGCTAACGCAAAGTGCCCCTATGATGAAGTGAGTTTCGCACGTTGCCTATGTCACGACGTTCGCCTATACGTCCGAGTACGAGCCCCTTGCTAATGTCCTGTCGACGTCACATCTTTGAATAGAAAATCTCACCGACTTGGTCGTATGTTCCTCTAAACTTTCATGGCTATGACTTGGCTATGCCTTCGACGTATTTTTGTTTTCTAGTAATCAGTAAAATCCTGGATTTTTCGTATTTACGCCCTCTAGGTTGGAACACAGCTGTTCTCCCTCCGTCCACTTCGCCAATTTGAAACAATGATAGTTGGTGACCGTTTTCTGTTTTGTCAATAATACAAATCACAGGCGTTACGTAAAGCCATTCAAAGACCCTCTCGACGATTTGGGGAAAAAATCTTTCAGGCCGCATTTTTTACTCTCCCGCGTAACAGTGTATCCATAGATTAACAAAGTATTTTTTTTCTTACACTAATCTCATTAACATTGGTACATTTCCCCGAAAAGTCAACTAGTCTTTATCACTGTGACTAAAAAAATTAAGTCTATCATTCATACGGCCTTTTGGAATGCACCGAACTAAAAAAGACTCGGTGATTAGCACCACATGCAGTGTACAGTGGATATTGTCCGGGAGTCATGGATTGGCAACGTTTATTTTCACGTACGCAAGTAGTGGGGCACCACATTATTATGTTTTTGGTAGCTAGCAAACGCACAAATTCTCGTAATACTGTTGGTGCTTAGATATAGGAGAGTGGTAAAAAATGTTAAACCCTTAGAATATAAAAACATGTCATTCCAACCCTTTATACCTCACCACCTTGTTCCCCACCATATGTTTACCCCCATCCCAGAATTATGTGATTTGTTCTTACCGCCCGAACTAATGTGGTGCTGGGGTATAGAAAAGGGTCACCGTTTTGGAGCCCAGGAAAAAAGAGTAACAGGTTATATCCAAAATTTCGATACCTCACCCACACTTGTGGACCACCCCCCATGTTGAACCCCCAACCCCCACCCCCAAATAATGCGATCGTTTTCCATTTTTGGCCGAAAATAATGTGACAGCGCTGCTTGGATGTATAGAAGATGACGTCAGATTTGGTGAATCCCCCGAAAGTCCAGTATATTCCAACATTTTGACACCTCATTCGAACATGTGCCCCACCCAAGGGCGGCGTCGATCATGGGGGGACGGGGACGGGCGCCCCCCCCCCACAATAATTGGTTGAGGATACGCAATTGCATTTGTCCCCCCCCAATATTTTCCAGCCGAACAGCTATTTCGCTGACACTGTTTCCGACATATGCCAGCAGCAACCGGTTTAAAAAAACGAATGCATATGACCAAAATGATCAAGTTTGATTGATTCTGCTCTCCATTTTCGATTTTTTTGCGCGCTTGGAGGCGCGCGGGGATTCAGTTTGTGCGCTGGTAGGGTTTCAGACATAATGATGTCCTTGGGCCGACAATGATGTTTCCTTAACAAATATGCCCGAAAATTACTCTGGGTTGTTCTCAATAGCTCGTTCGGAAGATAGCTTCCTTCCTGCGCATTGCCGTCATTGTTTTCTCCCACTGGCTTTCGGGGCAATTTCCTTACTGCGAGCTTAGCTTGCCACATTAGTCAAGGGAGCGGCAGTGGACCGAGAGAAACTTTGTTTTGTTCTCCCTCGTTTTTCAAAGAATTCTTAAATTTAGCTTCACATGGCGAGAACATGTTGTATATAATCAGAATTCCTGTTATACTATGTGCCCAAATTAGTAATAAATTCCAAGAAAATCCACCTGCTTTTTTCCCACTCCCGTGCCGCCGTGTATGTCCCCTGACTTCTGGCTTCCCGCATGTATCCCGCAGAATAAGGCCATATTCCTCTTAAAACTGTTATTGCATTAGGCCCGGACTACTCGACGCTGACTGGCCGCAGGTCGGCAGTGATTGGCCGGCTTTCGATCAGTCCTTTTTTGTAGGTATTTTTTGAATAAGTTGTGTTCATTTTGGTGCGGCCTGACGGGTTTCCTGTATATTAATAGTGTGTCATGGTATTATGGACTATTTTTTCGGTGATTATTTGCCTATATTTCAGGCGATTTAACAGTCACTCGCAACTTTCCACTGTCAATTCAACTGAGAATGAGAGTCCCACAGTAAACCCTATTGGCGGAGTCTTCCCGTTGACGAAGTTTTTCCCGGCCGGGGATAAATTGCATAATTCCTGGTGCTATCTCCGACTAGCTTAAAAAATTTTCCCAATTCCAATGAAAAAAAGAATGGTTCTCCCCCATAATTCGTTTGGCAAGACAAGAGGCTTTACTATTTTGTTTATTGTTCCTTCATTCATGGAACGTTGTCGATTTCCTGTTGTTAGTTGAATAACCAAACAAACGACATACGAATCGCTATCCTGAGGTGAGGGGGTTGAGGCGACGGCCCCCCCGGGGGGGCGACTGATGCTAGGTCCCACCTTGTGGGATCTGTGATTTTTTTTTATATATCTATATGGGATGGGTCGACCACTTGCTGAAGTTGAGTGCACGGTGCACTGACATCACTATGCGGCCACTGGGTGCGGCATCGAATGCGGCCAGGAACTGCCAACAAATTGCGTTGTCCGAAAAGACATGATTCAAAATGGGTCCACATATTGCATGAATTTTTCGATGACAGTGGCGTCGCCAAAGGGGACATGGGAGCAACGTTCCCCCATCACCAACTTTTTTCCCCCCGTGTGCCCCCATTGAGCTTGAATATTCTGTAGTCCGGTTTCCTCTCCCTCTCACGCGCACGCCGATTTGGAACTGCAGTAATTAGGCTATCAGACTGCTTGGATTTTCAACGCTGATTTTCTCCAGGTAAGTGGGAGTTCCCTGCTCTTTCGTCGGGCCCGAACGTCCCTCCTATGGTTGGACAGTAGACCTAAAGCTAACTAATGTCTCGTTTTTGGTGCCTCTTGTTTTCACCAATGTGGCCAGAAACCGGAAGGGATTGCGCGCGTTCCCGCACACTGGTGACATAGTATGGGCACAAATTTGTTGTGGGGATAGAAGAGGTGTCAAAAAAAACAGTTATTTCCAACAGTTTGATACCTCACCCACCTTGGTGCCCCTCCCATATGTTTACCCCCCACGCACGGCCCACCCCCCAGACATATATGCGATTTTTTCCATTCTCGCCGAATATTTGGTGCTGAGAGTCCTAGAAGAGGTGGTCCAATAGTTTCAAATCAACCCCAGAATGGAAGAACCGGTAATTTTCAAAACATTTTTACACCTCCTCCACACTTGTGCCCTACCCTTATGTTGACCCCCACCCCACGAAAGTGCGATTTGTCCCTTTTCGGCCGAAATAATGTGGTGCTGGTGGGTCCATACAGAAGAGGGGTCAAAAATTTTGAAGCCCAGAAATGGAACGGCAAGGTACTTTCCAACCTTGACACCTCACCCGTACTATGCCCCACCCAAATGGAAGACGGCCATTTCTTCTGGAGGGGGGGGGGGATGGTGGTCAACATTTGTGTGGGGCACACGTGTGGATTTTGGTGTCCAAAATGTTGAATTGACACGTTTCTTTTTCTTTCCCTTTCTGGGCTTCAAAAATGTTGACCCCCTTCAATACGCCCAGCCCAATTATTTCGGCCGAAATCAGGGATTTGCAAATGTGGTGCGTCCTTCATTGGGTACCTTCTCTGCCTCTGAAAAGGATCCATGAATCTGTTCGTGTGTGTGTGTTTGTGTTTGGTTGTGTTTGTGTGGTTGTGGTGTGTGTGTGTGTGTGTGGTGGGTGTTTGTGTGTGTGTGACCACCCTTGTCAGCATGTATCTACGAACAGCAAACAAGTATCAAAGTTTCGATTAGGCCCGTGAGTTTCTCAGTTTGTGAAATGACCCCAATTTTTTTTTAGTGCCAGTTCAAAGCATTCAAGTCCCGACAGGGTACAAAAACTTGTTTAGCACATATTAATCCTAAAGTGAACCATCTCTCAATACATACAACCGTGTATTGCGATCCGGTCCTTACCACCTGAGCGGATAGAACCCCTACCATTCCGGGGAAGTAGGGAATTAGAGGCACATGGTATTATTTGCATGTAGACAACGACCCAGGAAGGGACTTGTTACTTGAAACTCCACTTAACCTCACAATATGGACTTGGGTGGTGTGTCATGCTTAATTATCTGCTACTTGCCCTGCTTAGAGTAAATATTCAGATTTTACTGATCTTCTTTGGTTACAGATTTGGCTAATTCCGCGAGTATCACTACTGCATGTTTGAGTTCCTGTTTCATTCCTCGAAGGATGCCATAGGAATCTATGCAGTATATGGGCGGGTGTGCGTATTATATGAGAGTGTAGTTTTATCTGTTGATGCCCCTTGTCGTCGTCGCGATTAACTGACAACCAAATTATAATTGGTCCAAGAATACTGAATGCTAAGTTGAAGACCTCGGCGTCTGCGAGGGGGTAACTGTAGTAGCCCTGCTGTATCCTAGATATACGATGGAGCTTGTCCTTGCGAGCTTTTGTAACAAGGTGTCTCCAGCCGACTCAGTTAATCCCTGGTCAGAAATTACAGGAGCTCATGGAAAAGGAAAAAAATAAACCCCTGGGGGGGCGAATCTCGCCTTCGCTTTTCGAATAGTGCCTCTGAGTCTACCATTTAACATCCAACTGCCATTTACATCCTACAGATGAGAGTGTAGCTCTACTCGTGCAGCGTCCTATTCACGAGGAAAAAGCGTGAAGAAATTGCTGTGAATGACATGAATGATGACACCAGGGTTTGAACCAGGTACCTCGGACTGCAGCCTACCTCTGTATACAAGGAAGAGAGCTTCGAGTTTCTAAGCGTGTTGACGCAGGCCAAATGATGGTGCCAACCCGATTATGGGCGGCTGTCGCTGCAAAAAGAACGTCAAACTCATGCAAATACATGTCAGAGTCGATTTTTTTTTGTCACACCATGTAAAAAGGTCAAATGAAAATATACGTGACAAACTGATTGAAAGAAAGTCAAACGCTAGAAATACATACGCGCGAACGCTGAGAGCTTGAGAGCACTGAAAGCTTTGAAACACTTATATACTAAGTCTAGAACGGAACGTGTAATACAGTCAGTATATGAATATATTAATGATTTTCTTATATTTTTTATATCGAGAATTTACTACTGCTTGAATAACCAGAGGAATGTATCTCACAACCACTGTTATATGGTTCATTTTCATGGGACACCCGAGGCGCTTTCATTTGAATAATTGGGGGGGGGGGGGGGGGGGGTCGTTGTGGACACATCATTCATCTACCGGCCATTTCTCAAATACGAAACCACTTGATCAGGCGTTTGTGGATATAAATCAAGATGCCTCTTCTATACGTGAGTGAAACTGTAACCTCCATAACTGAGGACTTACCATAATCACCTCAAGAATTCCCCGAGGCAGTTTGGCTGCCCAAATGGACAACGGGTGCTCCAGGAGCAGGAAAGGATACCTCACCCAAAACAGAAGCACACAAGCAATGTCAGAGGATATGTCACCTACCACAAGTGAAAGGCATTACTGAACATATTTCGAGGGAAATGAGGGGAGATGGTTAACTCACCACCCGCCTCACACCACTTTTTGGAATCCTGGTTTCCACAGATTTGGACCCTAGTTCACTCACTCACCTGCGATGAACTGTGACGCCGCAAGGGAAACCTCCAAGCATTGGGGGTCAGAATCAAGAGCCTTATCCCCGTAGCTGCATGAGCATTTGTCACGAACCAACACCAACATCGAGGGGAAGTTCAAGATCGTGACTCTGGATGGGTTGAAAGCGGGTACGAGAGGCCATAGGCAACACATTCGCTCCAGTTCTCCAACATGAACCAAGATGCCGGACGCCACCACACCCCCTTCCTAGTGTACAGCAGTCTCTTGTCAAATGGACTACCACCTGTCAGAGTCATGGACCAACGTCAACCAGAGCGTAAAAGGTGCTGCTGATGGCAGCACCGAAAGCTGCCTGCTCTTGATAATATTTCTGACGAGTAAATGTTAGCGTATTCTAATAAGCACACTTAGTATTCAATTTTTGGAAATGAAGGACTGCGCACCCCAAACGCCCAGGATTAGATGCGCCCAAAGTATATGCCTTCGGGTCTACAGACTGATGGATATTAAAGTCGGATACGAGAAGAGCGACATAAATTTTTCAAAGGAATTCATGTTTGATCGTGGATAAGAACGGCATGTACCGGGATAAATACCCACTATAGCACGGGGGGGGAGGAGCTGGTCGGAACCGAATCCAGACAAAACGACTGCGCAGAGTCGACGGTGCAGGGTACTCCCAACTCGATACAACATGGTTGTTTGTTTAAACTGTCACGCGGGGTTGATTGCTGCAACTACAGCCTTTGATGGTGTTCTTAGGCAGTTTAAACAACTGGGCAAGACGTTGCCTGGTGATCAAATGGGGCATCTCCAATCAGGGGAAGTGAATGGTTTACCTAATGGTACGGAGGATCGATTGTTGGCAACCCCAGTTCGATAAGTTGCATTGTGGGTCAAATCGCCAAAGAACAAACACTTCAGGTACCCGAGTGGCCTGGGAACATCAGGGACTTTGACATGGAGTTGGCATCGTGCACTGGGCGGTTTATGGGATCTGCGATCTTTCCGGTAAATCGGAAAGCTCGTCTAAGCCTGGTCGATATATCGATAATCAGAGGAGAGATCGGAAAACGAGTAGGATAACCCTGGATAAGGATATAAGGTAACATCTGAGTTGATAGGTTCAGACTTATTCCGACTTTGAGGTGGAATTTCCAACCCTAATTAGTTTTCATTATTTTAAATGAGAGGAGGAATTCGGCACCCTGGGTCGATACCTCACAAGCGTACGTGACAACACTCGACCCCTCCTCTACCAACCACCCACCCATATCTTCTAGTACTCAGCAAAGTCGCCACGAGGCGACCAAGGAACACATCGGGTATTGCGGATAAGGTGAAATCGGATGTCCCTAAGTGACACCGTTCGCGTAGTTAATACGCGACTTTGGGGGAGTCCCAGTTTTTTTTACGATTGCCCTTTTCTCCATGCCTGATGTAGTCGATTTTTCCAACTTTATAGAGAGTCTTTAGATACACTCCAAATGTACACTCCAAAATGATCGCTCGGTACGAAGCCATCGGACCGACATTTCTTTTAGAGATGCCATTGCGAGTCGCTTCCCGGCGGAAATGGCCGATGAATGGGGAGCGCCACCGATTTCGGAAAAACTGATTTTGATAGAGATAGCATGACCTTTGACATGATGGTATGGTATGCTTTGACGGTTCCGCCGATATCACCTAATCCGGTGCATTTTACTGAGGTGGTACCACAGTGGGGATCGAGAATTTTTCTTTTTTTTTCTCGAAATTCGATGCGACATCGGCCTCGCGTCGATTCACCCCATTTTGGTATTTTGGCAACAAGGGGGGAACATTTTGCTAATTCTTTTGAAAATCTTGTTGATGTTCGAATATGAAATTCGAGGACATGAGTACGAAAGTTATGACAAAATGAGTTAGGATTATGGCCGCATAATTATACGTACGGTGTTAAGAGGAATTGAGTGGCGAGAACCTAAGTACAACAGCCAAACGCCCACCTGGTAGGTGGAGGGGATAGGCGCGCACCCCCATGGGGGGGGCGGGGGCTAGGTTTCCCGTAATTCGCCCCGGCTGTCGAATGGTTCCTGGCATTGATTGACGCGGAATTCCGCTCTCCCTGTTACGGCCTACTGGGCTAGGATTCACTATGACTGAGATGGGAGCCAATGTCGGAATATGTCCTCTTATTTTGCAAAGGATTTGGTTCGCAGAGGCAAAATTCGAAATGAAAGCAAACAACACTGAATATGCAAAATAAGGCACATGACTGTACCAATTGCGCATACGGATGCGTGTCACCGTATGAGTTCCCATGGAATATTTTCTAAACTAAGTGACCCATGGTTCCGGTAGCTCAAACCGAACAAGTATTCAATTATATGTATGAATTAGTAATGAGGTATTTGGACTGTTATGCATTGGTTTCAGTTCTACTTGCTACACGATGGTTTAATTTTTTCTTATTTTATCTAATTTTAAGTTGTTTTGAAGAACCAAATGTGAATCCATGTTGTTGTATTCCTGTATATCGCGGTCGTCACAAAAGTAAATAGTCGATGGTGTGCAGATATTGGCTGTCATATAGCAGTCGCGAACAAAGAGCCCCTTGTTTAAACACAAATTAATGATTACACTGGCCAAGAAACATCTATTGAATCTAGTCAACTCCGTTCAGAAGTACATTCCATGAAAATCAAGAGGATTCATTTTTACACTTTTTCAACACAATGGTCATTCAAACTCCATAAATAACTTTGAACCTGACCTTTGGGTGGTCGAAGGTCACCCC
The DNA here is from genome assembly GCA_026419785.1 of Sclerodactyla briareus. NCBI lineage: Eukaryota > Metazoa > Echinodermata > Holothuroidea > Dendrochirotida > Sclerodactylidae > Sclerodactyla > Sclerodactyla briareus. The sequence continues at coordinate 98,687 of JAODTK010004532.1, read as the reverse complement.
GCAGTCAACTGATAATATGTCCAACTTTGTCAACGTCCATCGAAGCATGAATATTGAAGGGCCAAAACATGCATTGGCATCTTATTCGAAACAATTTTGAACAGAATACCTAACTACTACTCCCCATACCCGCCTAACTGCGGCTAAGGCTGGTAATTCCATAGAGGCGGTTTTGTCGTATCGGCAAGACACATATGAATGAAATGCGAGTCGAACCATGAAAAATGCCAAATGAACTGCAGTTGGTTTGCCGAGATGAAGACAGTTCCTTAGCGCAAAATACCAACCAAACATAATGGAACGAACACTAAATAGGCAAAAACTACATTTCACGGAATGCCGGCCAATGATGCCGCAACACGGTCTAATTGATTCTACTGAATAACCTTCTCAAGCTCAATTGACACCTTTCCATGATATTTTGCTAGATACTTCACTACTCGGGCCCTTTCACATCATTACCAAGTTTATTCCTTCCTAATATATCCCAAAAAAACCTCGGCCTCCACGAAATCAAGATTTGCACATGCAATACCGCACTCCATAATCCACATCTATGAAATCCTAAGCCAAAGTCGCCGTGCATCAGGATAATATGGTCGTAGGTTTATTTTCAAAAGTTTCAATTCACGGTGTGGTAACCGAGTGCTTAAACGAGACTCATGACAACCTTTCGAGCAACACCCTGTTAGTCCTGACATAGCTCTGATCGGAACGATCGTAGCTCGAAATTCCAGTCGAAATTGGAACATTACCACATAAGTGACGACGTGAGCCTGCAATCCCCGTTCATATAGCTCATAGGGCCAGGGGTCGTTACTATCAAATGAAATAAGTTGCAATCCCTGAGGTGTCGTCCTTGGTCGTAGAGCCGGGGCGCCTCCCGGAACCTCGGGAAATTTGCTTGGAACCATTGGAACCGAAATCAATATACCGAACCAGTGAAGACGGGGACCTACCTGCTCAACATAGCACAATGAAAAGCCAAGAGTCCTTTACCATTGCGTGAAAAGGACTGCAGCCACAAGGTAGTGTCCTCCTGGGACAGGAAAAATTAACTAGGTGAGGGCGCGTTCCCGGATCTGGAAAGACTGACAAGACTCTGACTGAAATAATCCCGATCCTCGGCGAGGATGGGGAGATCTCCCGTCTTGAAATGGCGTTATGGGGTAGGGCCTGATGCTTTGCTGTTGCGGAGCCTTCCGTTGCGCATTTGGAAGTCAGTTTCGGGGGCCGATTCGAACGAGCGGGAGCGGGCGTGGGCACAGGAATCGCCACAGTCGGCAGGGAGCTGAGAACGTTTTTACAACGCTTTTACGGCCTACCAATAGATTCGGGGACCGGGACCATGCGCCGGCTGCATTTAGAGCTGGACGCAGACATGCCTACCTGAGACCTGTAACCGATGGCTACCGGTACTTTACGGGAGAGGTGGTAGCGTTTCCAAAGTTCACAGTTCCACTCACAGCTCAATCAATGGGCCAAACATTTCCTTCCTGGAGCTTCAGACGGGACGGAACCTGTCGCCCGTGTTCAAAATCATTAGGCTCTTCCCACAAGTCGCGGGAACTCTCTTGGACCAGAACGGTTGCCTTTAGTATCAGCCGGCAAGCTCCCGACGGGGGGCGTGGGCCAGGGAAGCCTCGAGCGCATGTGGCTGAAAATTCTTATTTTTTGTTGTTGTATGTTGAGCAAATGCTACTCCGTTACCCTCCGTTACCCTGATGGGAGAGATTTTTTTGTTTTTTCAAATGTCCAACGTTTTTTTCACTTTGTCTAAATCCACCTCAGGTACGGAGTCGGGAGAGACCACCCCCGTATTCTAAAAACCCCTCAAGCTTTCCCCCCGACGTCCATGATCGTGAACTCCATATCGCTTAGTCCGAGCCGGGCGGTGTTGGTGCAGGAGAACGACGATGGGGCGCAGATGGGCTGGAGCCGCAGTGATATCTATCTATCTATCTTCTATCTATCTATCTCTCCACTTCTATCTATCTATCTATCTCTTATCTTCTATCTAGTCTATCTGTCTATCTATCTAACTTCTTCTATCTATCGACTATCTATCTAGCTATCTATCACCTGGTGTTTCCCGGGGGGGGGGGGGGGAATGGTCAGGTCTTGATCCCCTGGCTCTCTTTGGCCTATATCAACGATCTTGATGATTCAAGGAAGAGCTACGAGTGGTGTTTCAACTGTCTGTGAGATTTGCTGTATGAGGGACGATTAGAGCGCGTCCGGTCTGACTTCATGGAGCTTAAGGCAATTCGGGTTTTCCAACATTGTCCATGGCGTTCGATCACCTCTCTTGTGACTACTTAAGTACTTTTACCACTACTCATCGGATTCCGTCGGAAACGTTGAAGATTAGACATTCGGAAATTTTTCTTTTCGCTAAAGAGTGTTAATGAGTGGAATCCTCCCTGCAGATGCTGTTTGGGTTCGTAGGAAGTGTTATGTCCGCTTCAAGAACAGTAATGACTTGTTTTCAATTGTTGAAATTTATTTGGAGTTTGTTTTCGTTCTTGGTTGTTTTGTGGTTTTCTGTTCGGAGGACTCCTGACCTTTCCCTACTGTACTTACCTGAACAAACTAACCTATTGTATTAACTGATCTATACTGCTGTCATGCATCTGATACTCTGTTTGGCTCCTCGAGATGTAACTTTTACACATTGCGGCGTAGAATCACTTTTTTTTTTATACATATTTCTCTTCCGTGATCTCTCCCTAGCCATTCATCGAGAAGTTGATGAGTGGTCTGCCTTATCTTACCCCAAATCCACCTTCACAGCCTCATCACTACCACCAACAAGAGATCACACTATACCATCGTGGAGAAACATAAAGGTGTGATGACATAAATAACCCTTATTTTTTTTTTGTGGCTGTATTATGACGTTAATTGCTCAGTCTTTCCCGTGCCCTCCCACTGTGTTGACCAGCGCCTCGCCCCCCCTCTCCCAGAACTCCCTGCATGCCTCCCCCAATCTCAATAAGGATGCTTATGAGACTTGTTCTTCAATTTATTTTCTTATTCGGTCTAATCAGAATTTTGTACCTATTATGGGTTACAAAGAAGAGAATATACACATTCATCATTGATCCTTCAAAAAGACTTTGGTAAATAATTAGAAGAGAATATGCGGAAACCTGTATAACGTTGTATTAAGATGTCCTAAGTATAAATGTTGAATAATAATGGCTGTCCTGTCTATGTAAATGGTTTGAAATCTTATGCTACGAATTGTATGGGTATACACGATCTTAATTTTATAGTTTTTGGCTGGTAACGCAGGTTGGGCAATGGAGACAGAAAGATTGCAGCTCTGCGTGTGCTGAGTGTTTTTACTCTTGGTGGGTATTTTTAATTGTCTAAATTTGATTGATTGAATAATTCCGAACTTTATTTGAACCATAGAAGAAAAAATACAATATTGTCACAATAAGGAAAGGACAATGGCCCAGGGATACTACAAAAAGCTACCGAAAGCTACGTCTGTAAATTTTCCAGCCCGTTCTGGATATTTCTTATCAGGTAGTGGGAAGGTGGGGTAACCAAACGCGGAGCCAATACCTAACCGTCAATAATCTAGACAGATGGAATAGATGACGCCTATAACGCGTTAAGATCCGCGTTCTCATCACGACCGCCTGCTACTGATGCCATCCCATCGGCCCCCCCCCCCGACACCCGACCGACACTGATTGATCCACTAGAGTGCAGTGTGAAAAAATCGGACTTTTCAGCTTGGATAATTTCTGGCAAACGACCGTCCGCCATAAAACCCCCCGCCATCACAATGGGTCCATCCCACCTGATGTTTCTATAACAAAGCTATGGGCCAGCCATGCATGTGTATGTCATTTGACTGAGCACATACAGAAATGTATGACATATAAACCATACATCGTGGATTGCACATTTACCCTCCAAGTTTGCCGAAATGACCGAATGCCACGATACTTTAAATGACAGTGATTCGTGGCATTGAGGTGGTAGGTAGTTGATTGGGGTAAAAAAGTGTATTGTACGGCTACAATTAATGCGACTGCTGTAAATAATCGCAATTTGTTGACAAAGACCACGAACGTTCTGAACCAACCAAATACATACGTAGGCCTAAGTTATATTCATTACCGTTCATATGTGCAGTGGTCACGGGTCAGTATCTGCCATGGTAAAATATAATCCCCTAATATGTGTAGTCTTTTCCATTATATTGTTCTATAGGTGTCCAAAAGTCACGTTCGGTATTGTCCCCGAGTTGCGACGTAGTAAACAAAACGACGCTATTTTTAATGTTAGTTTGGCTATGCGCACCTTAAGAAAAAAGTTTCATACTTAATATCGTCGGTATACTTGATCAGTTGATTAAGATGATGTCAGTTCATATGAAATTCTCAACAAAAGGTTAGGGATTACCTACCTTCCCCTACTGTTAATGTATGGCCCAACTCGAGTGTGATCAATACTAATCCGAGAAATGTGCATAATCCGCGAATGGAATGACAAGATATATATATGCATGACTGCCTTCTTAACAACTAAACATGCTATCGCCAGCAGGACCAGGTTGCCACTTTTCTTTCATCACTTCATTCTCATCAGTGGGATACAGAAAGAAACATATGTGTTCATTCGATGAGGTAAATTAATCTCTGAACTCATTTATGACAAGTGTGGTACAGCAGGAGATAGGGTGGAGCCAATACTGACATAAAAATCATTACAACACGTTGCAAATGTTAATCGCATCACTAACAGAGGAATTCCATTTTCGTCAATTCGTTCCAGTTAGAGGTGCTCACCGTGTATATGATTAAGTTCTCAATGTACCTTTGAAACTCTGATTGTAAAAATCCATTTATCATAATGATTAACATAGCCATCTTTATGACAGTCTAACTTTTGTTCCTGAATAAATAGAGTTTGTTCTATGCTCTTGCGAGAACTTCATATTCATAGTTCCGTATAAAAAAATTTTTTAGTTCCGGCAGAAAGAATGAGAATATCTGAAGTACACCATCTATTCTTGAGAGGTTGAAGCGATTGCCACGTGACTCATGTAGGACAAGTGACGGTCTGGTATAGACTGTTGTAAAAAATTAAAATGAAGACACCCCAAGAGATCATGTTGAAATTGTTTTCAATGCTGTTTTGAGCTAATTCGGACATAGCTTCGGAGTATGCCCACCACCCGAGAAGTTGGAGGGGCAAAATGCTCAGCAGAACAATAAATTAACTGAATTGACCAGATATATCACGATAATAAGACCCGAGTATAAAGACTAATGTTTGGAAGAAGATTATTAGGGAATGTGACTTTTCAGCAAGTCTGATGAAATTCACGCTTTGCAACCTGACTATGAACCTGGTCAACAAACTCTAATAGTCTAACTTGAAAATTTGGCACTTTTTTCCAGAAATGCTCCGATGCTTTGTTTATTGTGGGTGAGTAGGAAGTGTTTGTATACCCAAAAAAGGCACAGAGTATAATGAGGGTAAAAATGGCTGACAGTAATTAATTTACGTCCCAAATCGATTTCTAAAAAGAGGAACAGGCTATGCAAGGTAGTTACTATGTAAGAGATTATTCGTAGTAAATGTCCGTTTCGTATCTTTACGCACAAGGATCTTCTTGGCCCTCTACATACTTTATTCCTGTGTGGAACTTTTAGCAACGAAAATAAGTGCTAGCAATGTCCTATTACTGTGTTAAACAAGGAACTCGAAAATCTTCAATATGTCGGGCGACACTTTATTCTCCTATGGTTCTCAGCGTTTACTAAGAGAAAAGGTTCTAATTCTGGGCCAACTTCTTAAACTGACCTATGTCTTAAGGTAAATTTGACAGTCCATATTTGTCTATAGTATTTTTAGGACCTCATGGGGCGCCTGAACCATATTTTATAGGGATCTCAGTGGCAACAAACGATCGTGGCAGTTTATTTTGGTTTTTCGGGTTGGACTTCTTGTCCAATTATTCGTTAATTAAAAGTTATACTGAAATTACTGAATATTGTTTTATGTCATTCGGTTATTCGGCCTCCTCCCATTTTGTCACTTTTTTAAATATGTATACCAAACCATCGACTGGTTGCAACAAAATAATAGTTTTCTAAATTCATCTGACTTTGGGAACCAGATATTTTAGGCGCACGACCTGTCCCATCATTTTTCTTTTCTGCTGGAGTTTTTTTTTAACTGAATCATATAAAATGTCTAGCCGGGTATTTCAATTCACCTATATTATTTTCGACTCGTTTGGCGGGAATCCTCTCGATTGCAAATATGAGGCGCGAGATCAATGTCAGAATATTTTAAATAATTATTTCCCTATTTATTAATTTTATTTGCAGTTCATACTGGAACGACTCCAAGCTGAAACTATTCAGAAAACTGGAACCCGCTGTAATCACAAACGAAGACGACGCAAAGCCGAAGAATGTACCGCACAAAAAAGCAGATTACAACATATTTAATAATAATGATGATAATTAGGACTCTTATAAAGAGCGCCTGGATTCAAAGCCCTCTAGCGCTTCACACAGAAGCAAAAGACACAAGAGCAGTAAAAAGAAAAGTATCAGCATAGGACCAAAAGAAAACACGGGCGAAGAAACCACAACAACAAAGACATAACATGAGAATCATGTCAACAGAAATACTGAGGAAAGAGAAACTTTTTAAGACAAGACTTGAAAGAAGTTACAGTCGGTAAGCCCAGACCGGACGATATTAGGAAGGGTATTCCACCAGGGAGGCGCAGCAGAGGGCAAATGAACGGTCACCGTAGAATTTGGTGGATAGCGACCCAAGACTTTAAGTTTAAAAGCTGTTTGCTTGGGTAAAGACGCTTAGGGATCCGGAATGAACTGCAGCTGAACAGCTCTGAGATGAAACAAGTAGCCATGTCAGTTTGATTGCTTTATATCCTGAGTAGAATGATCTTAAAACATCTGCCTTACGCTGGGAGCCAGAGAAGCCTGTATAGCAGTGGCGTGATCTGCTCATGACAAGGAACACAGAAGAATAGACGAGCAGCAATGTTCGGCACTTTTTGAAGCTTGTCAAGAATATCCACAGCCTGGATGTGACAAAAGTATGATCCTTCTGATCGAAGGTACGACTGGGCGCATGTTCCCTATCTATCTAATTAACATGCAGGGCTTTTAACACAATTGCCTTGCACATGACATACATCTTAAAGAAGTCCATTATCATCCTCAATTGTCGTCTTGATGTATGATCCAAGAAGAATTACTTAGTTGTGACGAGAAGTAGCTCACTCTGTCTTCCTCATCACTCCGCACAAGCATTTGGAATGGCAACCAAGATCTAATATCGGTGATATTAGAGTGTACTGATTCCAGTGGGCGGAACCGTCTCCTTTGAACCTATATCATTCAACAAGAGGAAAATTCAATTCATCCTTCCCAAATGCTTTTTCATAATCAGAGAATTCTCAGTAAACCGCTAGATGGCGTTTTCCTACTATCTGACTATCTTTTCATTATCAGAATTCACTCAATATTCCTCTCGAATGAAATGACGCTTATGTATCCTGTTTGACTCGACTGGACTACGCGAGTTTGTCCAGTTTTTTATGTATTGTTGCTAAAAAATAGTGTTTCGTGCCATATTATAATTTGGGATGATATATCTATATTTAACTATGTTATAACGAGTACCCAACACGGAATTTCTTATATTACGAGTATTTTAAGTGAACTGTGTTCACTGGAGAGGGTAGACGATATAATAAGGCTGAAAATGTACATAAACATAGGCTGATGAAGCGTCCACTCTAGGCCTTTCACTGTCGGGCATTGAGAAATTAAAGAAACATCTTTACAATCCCTCCACTGCCACATCACAACACCTTTTCACCACATTATCCGCAGTCAAATAATGACTTAATGACTTGCTGAACTCAAAATGCTCATGCAGCGTTTCCAAAAGCGAGATTTAAACATTGTATATTTTGCCACTAATTGACTGTATAACGTCTACAAATGGCGAAGACGCCACACGAATATAATATAATATAATCTGAACTACCGGTGCTTATATAGCGCTTTAATCACAGGCATCTACGCGCTTTACAAAGATAGAAAACACAAGCTGTTTGAAGTACCTTACAAACCTATGGGTTTTAAGTAGGTTACGCAAATCATCTGTTAAAGATGAGGAAATCCTACTGTGGCTGTGAATATTCTTCCACACCTGTTGGGGCACTAACAGAGAAAGCTTGAACCCCAATTCTCTTACGTGGACTTTCTCACTAGAAGAGAATTGATCACTTGCCGTCTCAGTTGGCACGCCCCAGGGCTGATTGAGTGACACAAGATCTTGAAAATAGCTTGGAGCCAGGTGGTTGAGGACACTTATATACCTAAACAGGATGCGGAACTGTATCCGCTGCTGACCATGGTATACCAGTGCAGCTCTTTGTCTTAAAGAATTTTGGCGTATATGGTCCAGATATCGTAACTCTTGCAATATACTGGCAGCTTTGGTTATGGAATATTCTGTAGTCGCCCGCTCCGATCTGAGGTACACAGCATCAGAAGAGCACTGCGTAGTCGATTTAGACACGACTAACCTTTAATTGCGGCCTTACAAAAGCTGCAGTAGATAAATAGCGCCTCACTCTTCGATGTTGCTAAGGTGGTAAGAGCACCCCTTGACAACGCTGCGATATCTGTGGAAACCATGGACAAAGCTTGTCATCGAACAAGTACGCCAAGGTTTTTTGACAACGCTAGATGTAGATGGAATACCACATCCCATTAAAACCACTGGGTTGTGCTACCATAAAAAACGATGATATACTGAGACATTAAATGTTGATTATGTCTGTTGTTTTTTTATTCAGTCAGTTTCAGATAATTCTTAGACATCCACTGCATACGGCATACAGAGGCATCTGCTACAGAGGCTGAAAAAAGTGTTAATCCGCGTTGATAGAGTTATTTGACATAACTCAAATGGAAAAGAACACTTCCTATTGTGAATCTCTCAACTTGAACGTGTTCCGATTTCGACTTGAATGTCGATGCGATGACTATAGAGTGACATGAACACATCAAGGAGGAACAAAGCTGGCCTCTTGATCGATTTTCATAGTTTAGGGACATATGTGCGTTTGCCTGTGGATGGCCACATGTTGGAAGGGTCTCTGCTCCACATCTTGCTGCCGAATTTGAGCTCTGGTGTGGCTTCCGACAATAATGCTCACTCTCTGTACAGACTAATATCTACAAACGGAATTGCTCGGTTACTAATCCGTTTTTAAGCGATGCACGCGCCGTAGCGATACCGCATGAAGCCATTAGAAAAGTTCTCGTGTTAGAACCTCCTAAAATAGTGCCTAAAACAATTATTCACTTGAGTCAAATAAACTATATCTTCTGACATATGATTCAGTGTTGATTTTAGCTGAAAGTAACATTATTTCACAAAATCTCGTTACAGGGGACGCGTGGAATACTGCAGCCTCTCGGTTCTCTCAACCTTGTCCGAATCTCGAGACTCCCGATGATCGTGGTCGACCTTTCGACGGTTTAGAGGTTTCCCATCATTCGTACGAGAATGACTCCAAAGTTTTCAATATATGGTTGGCCGGAATGAAGGGTTGCTAATTCCCAGCAAGGATACACCATAGACACGATAGACAGTCGTCATGGCGCTCCTGTGAAAAAAAAGAGAACGGAACCAGTTGCAGATTTATGGAATCTGTCCCATTCAGAATAATGTAATTGAAAAACCGTCTAACACACAATACGTGATTGACATAATTTGGAAACAGTATATAAATTAGAGCATAAAGTCTACTTCACTGAGATAGCTCACGTAACTCACCGACTCGGCGGATATGTCCGTCCCTCCTCCTCGGTGTTGTTGTTGTTGCATGTTGTTGTCGTTGTGTTGTTAGAAAACTGTCATGTGATCGCGTTTTTCTTCCGCTGGTCCATAATGTTATCAAGGATTAAATAACAACAACAACAAAAACAAATAGGCCTACACAGAACATATAATCAGATCTTGAAGTCAGCTGCCAAGGAGAACGATGGGAAATGATTAACTGTTTTCACGGAATTTTTAAGAACAGATCCAATATCTAATGTTTTGGTCAAGGCGAGTTCAATTTCTTACAGATTATGAGTACACTAACTGACTAAGCTAACCGAAAAGGAACTTCCTAAGTTTTCACGCAGGCTGTCAATCAGGCAGCCCTAGCTTGCTCAAATACAACGATATTGTGTGTGCTCTGTTACCATGTTTTTTGGTTTGGGCTGGACGAATTGCCAATCCGTTCATATGTAGGAACAGGCGCCACAAAATTAGGAAACTGGATCACCATTCAAGATATGCACTCAATTCGGTCCACAGTTCTATAAAAGTAACTTCGAAACGGAGACAGGTGGGCAATTTCCATTTATGGATGTCAAAAATTTCAAGCTTGGTTGGGAACCCGGTATGGACACTTGAGTTACACAGTTTACCATAAGACATTCAAATGAGTATTCATATTGGGTATATTGGTTCCTTTAAAAAAAAAAGTATAACATTTCAGTCGTCAAGCTAGGGGTGTACGTTACATAATTTATTGAATTTGATAAATTATCATTCATAAGACTAACGTTGGAGACCAATGGTTATACAAGGCGGCTATTGTTGAAAATATGGAGGATTAGCCTTACACTCTGAACTAAGATTGCGTTTTGTATGGGCACTGTAATCAGGGACCCGAACCCATCCCTGGTAGAATACTTTTTGTTCCGCTCCCTATTGTGGTCCAAGAAGTGAGGAACTTACCAAAAACTACGTAATTGCATTAGACATGTATGCACGACCGCGTGAAGGTTCTGTGCCAAAATTAAAATACAGTCCAGGTTCAGCTCAATGACCAATTAGGTTTTTTGGATTATGCTAACAAGGTCGTTTACAAAATAAACAAGACCTGATTTTAATCTATTTATGTTGGTGAGTCCAACTACCAGGTGCTTAAAGGATATATTTACAAAACAAACAATAATCTTCGGCGGACAAAAGGGGATGTTTACGGCATTGTAATATTATAAGCCACCACAGCATAATAGCCTACGTTCGAGGATCATTGGCAACGAGCCTCAATGGTACAGACATGAGATTAGAGATCTGAATAGCAATATCGTTCGCCACCCTCTTGATGGGCTATTCTAATGCTATTCTTCCCAATCACCATACTTCACTGACCTTTATTATTTGTTAATGGTAATCTGCCGTTACTCAAATCCTCAAACAAATTAGCGTGCAATATTGCGGGCTTTCCGAACCTTTAAATCACTTCGAAAAATCAACAAATATGATGAATACGATGTTTCTAATGTGGAATGAATCTTACAGTTTCTTTATTCTTCCTGAGGTATGGCGTTTCCCACGGTTGGATACCCAGGACCGGCAGGTGGCGTGGGTATTTCATTGTTTCCAGGATCCCCAATCTTTGTGTCTTCCCCCGAAGGAATCTGGCGTTGTGGTGAGCAGGGTCTCCCGCACACAGACAGGAATTTTACCACTCCACAGCCACGATTCATGTGAATCAAATTCACACACAAGCTGAGGCTTTCCATTGTAGAGTGAATGTATCGTGACAGCGAAGATAGCCAAAACTGCACTTTGGTTACCGTGGCCTGTTTCTAGGGTAGTGATGAGGTGCAGTAAGCTAAAAACGACGAAATATAGAGAGAAACAACAACGTAATTCCTGCGAATAATATATAGTCATCGTAGCACAGATACAAGGACACCTCTGTAGGGGTTAACCCCTGAAAGAAAACTTTCTGATAGAACTGAAATGCGGAAACCCGTCTTATGGGAGGGGCCCTGAATTGTTTGTGGCATGCTCGGGGAATTTTAGTAGGAATGAACTCTCAAACCCTCAAGTGGGGAACAAAACCCTTAAGTGGGTAAGGGCTGGGCCAAAAGGGTGTGAGAAGTCTAAAAGCATACCAGTTATCAAGAGAAAATTTGGTGTGGAGTGTTTCCTCTTTTTATGGAGGGTCAAACGCTTATTGCAGCCTTATGGGTTCATATGGGCTTCAGTTCTCCACTGACACAGCAAGTAGGTACTGTTCACCAAACAGGGTGTCATGAAGAGGGAATTATGACGTTTGAGGGAAAATCCCTCTGTAACATTTCAAAAGGTCCTATAAGTATACATACTGTACCTGAGCTGATCGGGTCCGGAATTTGGAAACATACAACGGACGTAGCAGTAAGCACGTCATAATTTATGTTCGCACAGACTGAAATTTAGCAGCTTTTGTAACGAAAGTAAGGTAGGGAAAGGTTAACCCAATCAATATATCGCAGTAAAGTGAGCAAGATGTGATAAGATAATGAATATCAAAAACAAATTGATGTGCTGTATAATTATAGTATGAAGAAGAAAATTCAGAACATATTTGTCTTCTACTTGCATTTCATAACGAAGGGGCGATAATTTAATATGGAACTATTTCAAGGCAAAATAAAATTAGCCAAGTGTTCTCTGATTACCTATGTCATCACTGTAGCGGGCTGTGAGGTTGACGGTTGATTGTTCATCTTTAGAGAAAAAACAGGTGAAAAGTAACAGAAACGAACATTACAATTAGCAAATGCGTCTTCCATAAAGAACTTCTTCGGTTAGAGAATGGAGCCACGGCATTTAGAAGTGGTCAAACCGAGGAGTCTTGCTCTCCTGCAGTTCTTTAGGCGAAACCATGAACAATTTAGTTGGCGTGAATATGAAAGTAAGTAGTTATAATTCACTCGCACAATTAGGCGGCTATATTGTCTAGAAATGGTTTTGTTATGCCGAACACTGTCTTCAAAGTCAATTCAGCCTTCATGTCCTCTTTTCCTCCCAGCCACAGCCTTACCCATACGAGTATTATTGTATTGTAATGACTGATACGAGAACTACTATTTGAACAAAATTGTTGGGACGATAGTATTAACCCTAAAAAAAATTAACACATAATTACCAAATTTCACATAATTTCGTGGAATAGGTTCCCTGTGGACGAAACATATATACATTTGTTGTAGCTGGCCGCTGTTTTGTTTTTTTTAAATTCGCTGACTGTTACCATTTTTTTTCAAGAATAGAAATTATTTGAGGGCTGCAATTTCGATTGGAGTTCTTCTGGGAGATGAGGTTATTGAACGATGGCCTTCATTTTCATATCACTGATGCTTATTTCTCGAATATTTCCAAAGCTGATGGAACTTTAATAGTTGTGCTTTCGATTCATAGGTCTGAACAAAATCGTGAAGCCATGAATTGCTCAATAAATATTTATTAGCTATCCATGCAAGTCCGATAGCTTCTAAACGTCCCTGTTTCTAGATATTTTGAGTGAGGAATAATCAATGAAAGGCAAAGTTGTTATCCAATGAAACAGAACAAGCTAACAGGGGGAATGATCCAATTCGCGCGAAATTGTTAATATTTATGTAAACTTTTTACTGCCTGGGGGTTTCAATATTTTTAGCACAGTAAAAAAAAAACACCTCCAAAACTGAGTGGACCATTTTGAAATTGGGAAACAACTTACGTAACGGTGAAATTCGCATTCCAACAATTTCTCCACAGCACACCTAATTCGAACGTGAACAACTTGAATACCGTCTTGAGAGCTAGATTTAAGTATGCCCATTTATCTGTTTTTTAGAAACGTTCATATTCATATTGTTATTGATTTTCACAATTTTCATGCATCTGGTTTAAAGCGCCCAACGTTCAAATTTAAACTCGGAGACTGAGGTTATGTCTTTGTAATATGGAAGTCATTACCTCAGGTGAACGGAGCTAACAACCACCATAGACTATTTTATACATTGCAAATTCACGAGTTGGGGGGTGGCCCCTTACCGGAGGATTCGTGAAGTTACATATAAATACGATGTTGTAGGAACCACTTTTGAAAAAAACAGTTTTGATAAAATTACCCACTTTTGAAAGAACGCTTTTTTCACAGGTGGAAATTTTGCCCATTTTCCCCCACTTTTGAGGAAATTACCACTTTTTGAAAACACATTTTTTTTTCACAGTGGGAATGTTTATTTCAAAAGTGGTTGGAGATTTTTTTTCAAAAGTGGTACTTTTTTCTTCAAAACTGGGTCATTTTGTCAAAAGTGGGATTTTTTTTTTTCTTCAAAATTGTAATTTTATCAAACCTTTTTTTTTTCTTTCAAAGTGGTTTCTACAGATGTCAGTGTACAAACGAGTACTTTTGAGAACCGAGAACCGTGTCCCATAGTGTTTTGTATTTCCTGTGTAAATCTATTGGCGTCCTCGCATCGTCGTCTTTTTCTTGCCGTGACGCCATTATTTTCATAAAATTTTTTCAACAGTCAACTTGACTAGAACTTAAAGGTGTGGAAATTTGAAATTGTCCGCCGGGGCTTATCAGTGCTAGTCTGAGGGTCTCGTTTGGACGCCTATTTGACTTCCAGCATATTACCATGATGAAAATCCTCGAAACGCCAATTGGAACTGAATCCACCCACTATTTTCTTTCAATGTGAGCAACTGCGCAAGGTGGCATACTATTTAAATCAATATAATAATACTTAAATTTCGCCAATATGCATTCATAGTCACCCTCGTAGTATGTGTGTCTGACTTGTGAGTTGTAGTTTGCTCTCCTGTAAGTAGATCAAGAATAACAAACGTCGGGAACAGTACTGTGTATAATTCCAACAATAAATCGTCCAGAATCTATTAATGCTTTTGGTTGGATGATGGAGCCCATGACATTTGTAAGTTTTCACCTCTGGGACGGTCTTGCTTCCTTCCCTGGCATTTCTTTCCTCAACCCCCCCCCCCCCAAAAAAAAAAAAACATAACATTAACATAATAATTTTAATTTTCAAATGATGCACGTTTCAAATATTCCCTGAATTACTGAAGGTTGCTTCAAAATCTTAACAGGTGAATCGAATTTTATTCATTTCCGACTCCTTTGACCCCTCCCCCCCCACAAACCTCCCCCACTCCCGCCCACACCCCCACCAAGACCGAGGTTCTAGAAATAAATCCATTGCCAGGAAGACACCGATATATCTTCCCGACCTGTTCATGCCGTTAGTGCGGTTTAAATAGCCTAAACTTTTCTCCTGAACCTTCAGATTGAGGCATTCATTATAAGAATTTGAAGCAAAAAACTCCCCTTGAGTGAATCCTTGTCAATAACACACCTGTGCTGTCATCGTGTATGATACCCGAACAGAGTTTACTAATGAATCTGATATATACATGAAGGATTTTTGCACCTTTCGCTAAACTTCTAATGTCCTGTGCATCGTCAACTTAACGTAGCCAACGTGCATTTTTTCATCATTTGAAAGAATTAGCGCAGTTCGTAGGGGCGCCGGGTTATTTGTACCCGGCCGGGTTCGAATCCCTGTCAGGACAACAGCAAAACTCGATTCCTGTTTCCTCCTCCTATTCCAATACGCCACAATAGCTAGGGCAGAAACGAACGGGAGTACACAATTTGAATGTTTTTGCCTGTGTATAATCCAGGCAACCTTTGCGGGGCTTGTTTGGGCCCGGCGCGTGCTAGGCAAGTGTCCATTGATTTTGGTGTAACATTCGAATTGGGGTGATATGCGTTATTCCCAAAATCACCGTCCCTGCTTCGTTCTGTGTTTGACTATATTTAGCTATATTTGCTTGGATTTTTTCTTCTTCTATGGCTAAGCTCATCTTATCACCTAGTAGCGCTGCAGTTGCATGAATTACTCCAGATAAGGACATGCCAGAGGCGAATACTATCATTGATGGGTACGTTAACCGGGTGATTGAGCGCGAGCCAATCATTGTGTTCAAACTTGTCGCTAGTTACGAACACGGATACTCAGGGATGAAAGATGATAAAACTAGAGTCAACTAATCATTTTACAAGCAGATCCTTTGCTATTTTTTTTGCGAAAGGAATTTTCTGCAAGGGCATTGCATGTCCTAGGATGGAAACCAGACATTTTTATACAGGATTGCACACAACGAATTGGTTTTGACAGAGACATTTCTGTGGTGAGCCAAGGTATTTCGATGCTCCGTAGGGAACTGCACATAGCCCTCCAATAATTACATCGAGACACGAGTGGGGATATCATGGCTTAGCCAGGTGTTTTTGTTGTAGCCACCGCCGCCGTCTCAGGGCGTGCCGCACCGGAAACTTTAGGCTTCAGCGCAATAACTCTGTAACGCTTATCCGATTGATTTGAACCTTGGATACAATGTTCGCCCTAGTGAAATCTCGCAATGAGTGGCATATCATGTTGATGCCCTACGATTTGCAGGTTGTTACACGAAAAAAACATGAGGTGATTCCAGGTCACGTAGGTCAATTTGTGTTTTGCTCTCTTTTTTCGTTTTTCGCGGAAAATCCAGAGTTAGTCTTTCAACACGAAGTGGGCTGTTTCTGCGGGATATACACGGTCTAAACTGCCATGCACCATGTCTAGTTCCCTTGCGCGGAATAAAGACCGTCCTGACTGTTCGAATTTTTTCCAGACGATGCATGAACTTTTTTACAGAAGAACAAGAAGATCAAGGCCAGCCAGATTACTTTTTGCTCAAATGGGCTAAGGATTGGACCATACAGTCAATTCTCAGAATGACTAAGCAAGTCTGCTGCACTCACGGATCCTCCATAAAATGCGCATGTGGGCGCTTCAGAGTACAAAACCACCAAACCCAAGAATGAGAACAACGCGATGCATTAACGGCCTAGCAAACCTACCGCTTGTGTTTACAAGTACAAGGGTTTAGGCTATGAACGACGCAATACTGTTATCACTATATATATCATTTAGAAGTAAAAGGAAACCCAATGGTATTTATAGGGAGACCAATGCGGCCTTACCGTGTATCAACTGCCACATCGAAGTGGGAATAGAGTGAATCATCGTGGATAAACGAAGACAGAGTACCTGGGCGGATGAAACTTGGTTGATCACGAGTGAGCATTGGTGGTTAGTCATATGCCTCTCTGTCATACCCTTCCCCAATCGTGTGCCACTTCCAGTGTATCAGTGGGTCTCTGAAGCTTCTTCATCATACCAATAGACACCGACAAAATTGGGCGAAAGTCACCACCCGATGGTTGCGGCTGGTCTCAATACGCCTTCGCTCGGGCGGCATCCTGGAGGGCGATTAATATTAGTATTATTATATATTATTATTCATTATTATTATTATTATTATATTATTATTATTATTATTATTATTATTATTATCAAAGGTCATTGAGGTCAGCAGAGGGGCCAAGTATGACAGTTTTTAAACACTATAAGCCCAGAAGGATTTGTTTTAATGATATTGAAAAAATGTTTGGTTGTTTTGTAGAGCTGTCTATGGACAGGATGCGAATGGACAAGGCCCTTATTGTTTGGTGCAGAAAACGGGGAGACAGTTTTAGTTGAAATGGGAGATTTGTGGAAATTTGATACATCCCCCCCTTAGCATGGTGGTATTGTATTCCCAATAATATTATAGGACTATTATTTAGTATATAATATCGCAACGCTTCATGCAAGTGAATGGGCAAAACACATTCTCACATGAATTCAGAAAGAGGAGTTCATTTCGATTCTTCTTGAAACCCTCAAGCAGTGTACTGAAGCTGCGAGGGACGGTAATTGGATTCTTAGCTTGAATAGACGTCGTTCAGTCTCCTGGATAAAGATACGATATTGTTGTCAGGCTGTTTGAACCACTGGTGAGAGCTCACCTGGAGTATTCTGTCCATGTATGAAATCCTTTATTCTAGAGAGATAAGCAGTTTACATTTAAAATGTTCGGCGGGGGGGCACCAGATTAATTCACTGTCTTATAGATTTACCTTAAGAGGAAAGATTAAGGCGTCTCGGTCTAACTTCGAGGGGCTAGACGAATGCGAGGTGATTTGATTCATGTTTTAAAATTGTCAATGGTTTTGGAGATTCCTTTTCCTTTCCATATTATTGTTTTCTTCAGTTTTCCAAAGTTACTAGTGGATATTCGTAAATATTCTTCTCACAGAGAGCTATAAATGAGTGGTTAAGCCTTCCCGAAGATGACTGATACGAAAACTACTATTTGGAAAACAAAATCTGTTCAAACGATAGTATTAGGTCAAAATTCGTAATTCAGTGGAATAGTTCCATGTGAAGAAGCGGGCCGGTCGGCTGGGGTTTTTTATATTATCGGTCTGTGCACCAATTTTTTCAAGAATAGAAATTATTGAGGGCTGTGAATTTGAACGAGTTCTTCATGTAGATGAGGTATTGAACGGTAGCATCCATTTTCAATATCATTGATGCTTATTTCTCGATTATTTCAAAGCCTGAATGGAACTTAATAGCTGTGCTTTTGATTTATTCAAGATGGGTCTGAACGAAATCGTGAAGCCCAAGAATTGACCTTGATAGGAGAAGTCAAGTTCATGAGCGTAAGCAGGGCAGTAAACAGCTAATCATTCCGCGGCATATTATAAGTTTATTAAGCTATCCAGCTGCAAGAACAAAATACTTCGAACGTCACTGGTTCCTAGATATTCTAGGAGTAATCAAACTCGCTTGTATATAGCTATTATCATTTATAAGTAAAAGGAAACCCAATGGTATTTATAGGAAGACCAATGCGGCCGTACCTGTGAAAGTCAACTGCACATCGACGTGGAATGAGTGAAATCATCGTTGATAACGAAGACAGAGTATCTAAGAGCGGATGAAACCTGGTTGATCACGAGTGAGCCATTGTGGTACATCATATTCGCTCTGTCTACCTCTCACTAACTGCCCTCATAAGTCGTTGCAAAAGTTTATTGATTCATAGGACTCCATATGGTATAGGCACAGCCACTTCTCTCAATCTATATGGTAGACTTGTGAACGAAACTTTTCGTTTGTTTACCCAACATCCTTCTGGTACACAATTTCCTGTTGCTGAGTGGAAAGAGGGTAGCACGAGCGATACGTAGGGGGAAGCATCATTATCTAGCCCCCTCCCCACTTCAACAACGCTCCAGCAGGGCTGAACCATCATGTAAATTGAACGACACTATATACCACAAAAAGGTTGATGTACTGTTTAACCTTCTAAACAGTTGATCGTTCAATATTCGATTGTGCAATCAGTGCTTCTCACTATAATGATTCGGCAATTCACCACCTAATCATACATGTTGGGTTGAAGATGTCGTTTTTACCCATTAACGGTATGAGAACGGCCAATCGTTAAATTTGATAAATTGGTCTGCTTAATAGCATATTTTATGCTGAAACCTAGTCAGTTAAGAACCTGAAATCTTGATTATATGCCAAACCACATCAGTAGTGCCAGTATGGACCTGGCGCAATATTACTAACGAGCTTAAAACAATATAATCTATGTAAGGGCGAATAACCCATCTTAATCATGGTGTTTGGTGCCTAAAATCTGATTAGATCACCTACATGCACCCTCTCCGGTGTGCAACCTAAAAGTTCAATGCGATTGATGTATTGGTTCGAAAGAAATCCTGTTAGCGAGTGGCAGTGGGACACGAATATACATAGATATATACATACAACCCACACACACACACACACACACACACACACACACACCCACACACACACACACACACACGCGCACACACACACACACACACACACACACACAATAAAATGAATGGCAATTCTATTGAACTTTGTTCAGGCGAGGCAAGTCTCTCTCTGTATTTTTTTTTTACAGCAGAGGCAAGACTTGGTGGGGAGGGCAATGCAATCTATGGTGGTGTTGATAAGGTCACTCATGTCATTTACAAACTTCCTTTGTATTTGTACGAAACTTCGTGAATGTGAACTACATTTGTGTCAGGCCAAGGGAAAATCTTTTGAGGTTAAACTTTTGTTTGAAACTTTTTTGTGTCCATTAGAGCTCCGGGCCGTGGATATCGTGGATGTGAAATGAGACAGATATCTTCGAGGACGTCTTTTGATGTAAATGTGGGGATATACACGAGGACGGTTTACTCGGTTGCACATGTGTAGTTCAATTAGAGCACTAATGATGCTATGAGCGATGAGGTGGCAGGAACGGTGTCCGACTGCAAGGCCGGCAGGTTCCTGGTTCAAACCCCGGTGTCGTCACAACCACCAACTCCACACGCTCTTTTGCGTGTAGGGGAAAAGCGGCTGCACGAGTGAAGCTACACTCTCGTCTGTCGGATGGGACGTTAAATGGCGATCCCGGGTATGGAAAGACGTGCTGGACAGAAATACAATATTTAATGTTACCATATCCATTTTGGTAGCATATATTCCATTTTATGGTAGCATAGATTCACAGCCAATGGGAAGGCAGGGATAATATGGCTAGCATTTAAATCTAATTTATGTAGCATTCAACGATATATGCTACAATATATTTCGATATATGCTACCAATATTCGAATATATGCTACCATATATTCGACTATATGAGCTACCCATATATTCCTGCCTTCCTATTGGCTTGTGGAATATATGCTACCATTAAAATGGAATATATGCTACCTAAAATCGAATTTATGTACCAGTAAATCGAATATATGCTACCATCTATTCGATTTAATGACTACCATATATTCGGCCAATCAAAACTACCTGGCAAATATAACCAATCAAATGGTCATTTGCTTACCGCCAACCGGAGACATAATTGTGTTCCGCACAAGTTGGCATTTGCTTTCTGCTCTCGCTATATAGTTAGTGAAATGCGCCGACGCCGCGCCCGTGGGCATGGTCAAAATGGCGTCACAATAAGGAGAATTTCCTAAAATCTTTTTCGTCCTTGAAATGATGACTGCGTACGGTTTTTGACAACTTATACCCAAGATGTGAATGCGGCAGAACATGACAATCAGCGAGAAGGTTTTTCAGTCACTCGAGATGTTTTGACTAGACTAGTACCTTCTGAGAAAGAGCTCTTCATATGCCAAGATTGGCGACTGCGGTTTCATCACCGTCCCTCTTGACGCCGCTTGGCCTTTGCGTAATCATGTACGTACGTATCGTACGTTTTCGGCTCAGCGGGCCTATAACGGCGCGTACTACTACAATACATATATGGGATACAGCATGCATTACAATGTCATATGCGCGCGCAAACCCGTTCGCCTATTTTTTTTACATCGCATAGACTTATTCATACACGCCAATGGAAGGCCAGGAATAATGGGAGCAGTAAATCCAATATATCTACCTTAATTCCAATATATGGTAGCATATATTCGATTTAATGCTACCAAACCTTCGGAATATATGTAGCATTATTCGAATTCTGGAAGCATATATTCGATTTAATGCTACCATAAATTCGTATTTAATGCTACCATAAATTCGTAATATATGGTAGCATAATTCGTTTAATGCTACCATAAATTCGAATATAGTTAGCATATATTCGAATACTGGTACATTATTCGATTTACATGCTACCATAAATTCGATTTAAGCTACCATAAATCTTCCTTGCTTCCCATTGGCCTGTGATATATCTCCATAAAAGAATATATGCTACCAAAAATGGAATTATGCACCATAAAATGGAATATATGGTAGCATTAAAAATGGTATTTCTGTCCAGCAGGGCTTTCCATACCCGGGAGCAGGAATTCTCACCCCTGCCTCGTTACTCGGGCACTCTTCGAACAGCGCAGCTAGGTTCGCCGGTGTCCTCCCACACTCCAAAAATGAAGCCTCTACAATTTCCGCGTATGATTTCCTTAGTCAAGCTGAAGCGCCCTTCGGTGGGTAAGCATAATACGAGGCGTATAAGTACATAAGATTGCTATAGCTGAAACCATACAAACATGATTTGTTTTAATTGCAGCTGCTTTCCTTGTTCTTGCGGTTTTGGTGCATTTGGACATGAGGGCCACTGTCTGGTATGGTTCACAATAAGTCTTGGCATTCGGCTGTAAACAGTCCAATGAGCATGAAACATTTGCCTTATCCAGGTTATGAGAAGTGGTCGGATCCTGGGTTCCACTGATTGTCTGTCGGATCGAGACGTAACCTGGAGGTCCTCGGTAGCAGATTTGGGATCACCACTCCTGCCTTGCTATCATCTGACTACTAATTGAGAGAGTAGGCCGGTTATCGCTGGTGTCTCATGCATGCCAAATAGCCAGGATTCTCCCTGATAGGCTTAACTGGCTTCTTGAATTTGAGCAATCGAGTCAGAATAACCATTTATCTTGCCATGTTTTGGCCAATGCACCAGCAGTCAGGCAATAAGATCAGAAGGAGCCTTTTTGGGCAAGAAAGGTAATAATAGGAAGCTTCAGATTTCACGACGCGACAGCAACGGCAACGTATGAGCGCCATGTTAACTTACTGCCGCATACGACAACCTCACCACCTGCCGTACTACGTCGGTCTACGACGGGAGTCACTCACTGCACTCCCACGTTGTCCCTACCGACGTGACTTGAACCCATCGCGTGGCATCATTCCACAGGCTAAAACAATGGATTCGGAATCTACTGTCAATACTCGGACGCGCAATCGTTAAAACGCGCGCATTTACATCACCCAACTGCACATTGTGGGCAGCCCACGAGACCGAAGGTCCCGATACCGACTGCCCACGAGACGACGTCCCAGCGATACCGAATGTCCGCGAGACCGACGATCGAAGTGTCAAAAAGGGTCCGCGGACCGAAAGTGGAAAAGGGTCCGCGAGACCGGAAGTGAGAAAGGGTCAGCGAGACGGAAACTTGAAAAGGGTCCACAGACGAAAGTGCAACGGGTCCGCGAGAACCGAAACTTGAAATGGTCCCGAGACCGGAATTGCGAAGGGTCCGCAGACCGAAACTTACAAAAGTTCCACGCACCGAAAGTCTATAAAGGGTCCCGAGACGAAACATAAAAAGGGTCCCCGATACCGAACGTGAGAACGGGTCCGGCGATACCGAAAGTTGCGGAAGGATCCGCGAGACCGAAAGTAAGAAAGGTCCGTGAGACCGAAAGTCATAAGTGTCCCACGAGACCGCAGGTCCGCGAGACCGAAAGGAAGAACCTGAATATATCATTCTGCCGTTCCGATCTCTTCCAGTTATTTAAACTTTTGCCGAAGTAATTCAACGACTCTCTTGAAATGACTTAGTGACTCTCAATTCAGTAGCTATGAAGGGGGAAGAGGTCCGGTCTCCCACACTTTCCGTCCTAACGGCCCTTTCGTCATACACTTGTTATTCTTCTTGTTTGATATTGGGGTTCCGGTAGGCATTCCTGCAGATTGGGGGGCATGCATGCCCCGTCGGGAACGTTCCCCCCCCCCCCTTTCGCCGGAATTGTTTCCCGATGGGGTGTCGTAAAATTTACACACTCCGACGAGGGCCTAACTGTTCCCCGACAGTATCATGTAATTTCCAACCTTCCTTTATTAAACAGAATGGCGTCTGTCTGACCATCTTGGTTATCGAGTCTCACCATCCATAGGTTGCGCGTATCGTCCAACTAGAATTTTCGTTTCACGGACCCCCAGATTGCAGAAACGTCACTCCCCGGGCCGTATACATAACACATCCCCTGAATTACAATAAATGTCGAATTGAATTCTAAGACTTTCTCTGGAAGAAACTGATCGATGTATATCGTCACAATTCGGGTTCACCATCGGTTGACGCGTATCTACACGAACATATCCTTTTACGTACCCTCCATATTGCAGGACATCTTACCAGGCTATGGCAAGTAGCAACTTCCTAAAATTGGCCATTAATTTCCGGGGGGGGGGGGGGGAATTGAATTTTTTAATTCCAAGACCTTTCTAGAAGAACTGATCAATGTTCATCCTTACATCATGCGCCACCTTCGGTTGACGCATAGCGTATAGAAAAAAAAACAATCGTGTCACTGACCCCAGAATTGCCGGAACGGCACATCCAGACCTTATGGCAGTGAGCAACCTCACTAGAATTGCAATAAATTTCCAAAACTGATTAATTTTTATCCTTACAATTTTCATGCGTGGCCTTAATTCCTACCATATACTTAGTAATCAAATAAGAAGTAATATGAGTGAGTAATCCAGAAATTAATTTCAAGAGCTCGCACGTACTACAGGCCTTGACATTTAAAAAAATAAAAAAAAACTTCATGAATAAAAATCCCATATATACAAGTCATATATAAGCTATGAAAAATAGGACGGAGTTAGCGTCTTCTGTTTATCATTCAAAAACTTTATGCACGGGGGATGAATGAATTCCGATGTCTGTGGGTTCATATCCCCTCCCTCTATTTTTCCTGCATGGAGAGGTTTGTAAAACGGTGACTGGTGTCAGTCCAACGGACTCGAGTAGGCATTGGTACATCACGTCGACTGACGGCTGATGCCGCTCCAACACCTGATAGCTTTGTTTATATAGTGTCGCTAACGGTTCCTTTTCGGTTGCACTGACATTCCAACCCAAGCTGAAGTAAACGTCGATGTTATTCCTTACAATATCATCCACTTATCGGTTGGCGCGTGTGTAAAAGAAAACGTCTCACAAACTCCCAGAATGCATGAATGGCCTTTCCCCTGGGCCGTATGGGCAGTAGCCTCATCCCTAAGTTGACAATAAATTTCCGTAATTGAATTCCGAACTTGGTGAATGAACTGACCGATTTTCACGCCTTTTTTCTTGTGGCCTTCCCATGTTTCACTCCCACTGTATTATACACTTTCTGAACAAAAAGGTAGCCATTGATTAGAAATCAGCGGTAGGCCTTGGTGGTCGGGTCGTACTGGAACCATTGTCGTAGTTCTTTTCACCACTCCGCAAATTATATTTGTGTTTTCCTTGGGGGGGGGGGGGAAGGGTGACACATAAAAATTCAAGGTTTCGACAGGGGTAGTGCGTAGGTGAGTCCTCGGACTCCCTCGAACCATCCCGGCACTCCGTCGAACTCAATTGGACCTCCGCCGGAGGAATCGTGGGCGCCATCAGTTTGCGCAGGATACCAGCACTTCTTTATTGATGCTCAATTTCAGGATCACTGTTTTTTTACCAGTTTACTGAAAGACTTAATTTTGATGTGTTGGTATGAGCTTCGTTTCAGTCGCATGAATGATCAGGACTATATGATTGATTCAGTTCAATTTCATGCGGGTTTGACTGTATATTATATTATATTATACTTATATGATATTATATTATATATATTATTTATATTTTTTATTTATTTATATTATATTATATTGTTTATATTTATATTATATATATTATTATATTATATAATTAAATATACTCTTCATTTTTCGAATGATTATACTATTTGATGACTTACCTGGCGTTATTATTGTTGTATTGTGTGTTTTCATGAACTACAGTGGTAAGGAAATACATACTATAAATTGGTGAAGCCTATGGCTAGGGACTTATAGGGTTTGGCAAGGTTGAAAAGCTCTGTCGATAATGTTTTATCAGATTTTCCTTCCCATGTGGCTCGTACTGTTTGAATGCAAGCATAGAGGCGCAGGCAATTGTCACTTATGGGTAGATCGTATACCTTCCGCATCCTATCACGCACTAAAAAGGTCATAACCCGGCAACGCGTTTGATTCGGAACTGATCTGAGTGAAAATAGCTCGTTGGATTCTTCGTGGCGTGCTTTATCGGACCGTACAATATTAACATTATGGGTCAGGTCAGCTGTGATGGTGGGTCCGAGGGAGCCCAATGGCCAACGCTTAGATGATGTATTCCTCAGGATGGAAAAGTATTATGGGTATATCGCAACAAGAGACAAGATGATGGCGTCCAAATCCTAGTCGACTGCAGTGAGTATCCAATATTGGTGCTCCACAATCCCGACAAATAGTATATCGGATGAACCAAAAAATAACACTGGAGACTAATCTGCACGATAGTATGGTCGTATTTCATTTTGTGGGGGCGCACTGGAACCCTTAAATGCATTTTACGTAAATCATCTTTGTCGTTCTGCTACTAGGCAGTTAGAAAATATGACTTATTTGAGGAACTCTCCTGATGATAAGACCTTGCGAGATCTGATTTCATGCTTTCCCGGTTACATCCAGGTTGATTTCTTGAATTCCTTCTTATTGGCCTGCCGGATTGTTCGAAAAAAAAAAAAAAAATAGGGAAATACAGTACCCTGCAGCCGCGACGCTAACGGAAAAGAAAAACGTGTCACTACTCCGGTCCTTGAGAGAGCTCTACTGGCGATCGGTTTGTGAAGAAATATTTTCAAATCATGTTGCTCTGCTTTTCGCGTGCCCTTCCCTGTAACATCCTGTGTATTTTCTCAGGCTACTGTCTCCGTATCCTCCTGTCCGGTAACTTCACTCCGAATCCAAATCCAAACCTCGTGGTCGAAGACATATGTATGCGCTGCTTCATGTACGCTGCACCTTACCCTGTTAATCGACTACCAGATCAATTAGCTTTGTGAAAAACGTTTTCTACATTTAAGACTAATCCGAACACTATTCTTTCTCTTTCTTCTTCCTGATGTGCCCTTGTTAATCGCCTAGAACAGCAATTGTGTGCTGAATTGCGATATATATCTATTAATTATTATTATTAGTATTATCTATATTATTATATTATTATTATTATTATTATTATTATTATGATTATTATATTTATTTATTAATTATTAATTATTAGAGTAGGCCTATACGCAACTGAGTGGCCTCAGGAAAACTGTTACAGTTCAAGTGTAATTCACCCTCGGCGAGTATGCATATTTTTTAACCCGAGGCGCAGTTCACTATGTAAGTGAACGCCGTCCATCGGTTGGCGTGGAGCGTGGACGAAAAATTTTGAGGTTACCAACACTATCGCCGTAATGGCCCCTCGGGGCCTGTCGAGAGTGACCGTTTCAAAACTCACAATTCGGTTAAAAACAAAGTTCCTTCTCGTGGTGGAATTACACTGCAAACAAAAATGATCTTGCACTCTTACGGGAAATATTGGAATCTAAATGAGAGGTTGGGTTTTTGTTCTCCACATACAATATTCAACATACACAAACCTCTATACTAAACAATCTCTCATTCATGATCACTACTATATTACCAGTCGTATGAGTGACATTTTTCAGCTGGGAGAACGGTCTTATATTATTCTAATATATGTTATATTGGGGACCGATTTGGACTGCAATTTACTATCTGAGCTGAGCGCCGCCATTTGTTGGCGCGTATCGCACCCCTAAAATTGTGGCTTTTTTATACCTCCGACTCGCCAAGATCACTGAAATGCACTTCCGGGCCTAATTGCAGAAATCTGTATGTACAATTTCAGTAAGAAAAGGATATTGAAGAGGTGTCACTCTGGGAAAGATATATGCAGATAACTATAGCAACACATCATCTATTTTCATGAAAGAATATGTCAGCAAGTGATTTCAAACTAGATATCAAGAACCTACTGCACGTGGACCCAGGATTGAACCCAACCCCCTTCATTTACTATTAATATTTGATCACAAATTGGCACAATATGTGAATTGATGTATAAACCCGTTGTGAAATGTGGGGGATAATTTTGCCGGGTATCTAAAGGGCCCAATCATTGACTCTGGGCGGAAATCGTTGAGAACGTTTTTGGAGAATTATGTCACTCAGATTGCAATTAAATAGTACTTTCATGTACTTGACTCCCCGTGGCGCAGCTGAGATTTTTCAGTGGGGCCGGGGAGGGCGGAAGTGAGCCTGGTTTCGCCAACTTTTCCCTCTTGGGGGGGGGGGGGCACCTACATTTCAGGAGAAACAGAAATACTATTCGAATGGAGCGCCACCATCATTGGCGCGGATCTTTCACGGTAATTTCGCCGTACATCCCCCAGATGACCTGGAAATGACCTTTCCCCGGGCGCTTTCACTTGCTGGCCAGAAGTTCAACAATTGCTGCGCTATACTCTGCCACCGTTGCGGGCGAAGCGCGCAATTTTTTTCTCAAGTTTTCCTTAGAATTATCTTAAAAATCAATCCCCAGCAGAAATTTAGGACATTTAGCTAGCTTTTGCCCCACTTTCCAATCATGATATGAACGTAATGCCATAGAGAGCAGGGAACCTTCCGGTAGTAAAGTTTCTGGAGAAAACCACGTTGAAAATCCAGCAGTCTGATAGCAACGACGCAGTTGAAATTGTCGTGGTTAGACAGGAAGAAACGGACAAAGGCTAAGGTTTTTTAGAATCCAAAACGATGTTGATTGTAGTTAATGAGAATGAGGTAGAGTGAATGATTAAATGAGATGTGTTTTTATTACCTGTATTTCTCCTCGCTTATATGTATTAAGCTAGGGGGACAATGAGTATATGAGGCAGAAATTCCCCAAGAGCTTGCATCGATGTCGGAGACGGGAGAGCCAACGGGAGAATTCCCCCACTAGTACCACGCCGCAAGCATGACGAACTTTGTAGTAATCCGTTTTAGTGCATTGATGCAATTTGGCACATTACTGCCTTTCTTGTCCTAAAACACAGCAAATTAGCCAGATCTATATCAAACTGGTCGTGAAATACTGACTACAGATTTTCTTCTAAAATCAAAATCTTTTTTTTTTCTTGGAGGAGGGGGGGTGGTGGGCACACGAGGGAGGCTCATGGTTTTCGAGGGACATTGGCCCCTTGGCGACGGCACGGGCCTTAGAGTATTTACTGGGCTGTCTCGTTCCTTCAAATATCTGAGCGGAGAGACCAACCATGGTTGGTGAGTAGGTGTACACGTTCAATTCTGGGATATGAGGCCTCCTAGATGTTAAGAAACGGCACTTCCCATCTTCCATATTTTTTTCAGCAGCCTTGGTTGTTGCAGGGGCGTTAGACCATTAGAAATGGTGATCTTGTCTAATTAATCCGAAAGAAAAATACGCAAGCCTCTGAGCAAGTTGCTTAAAATTCCATTCGAAGTTTACGAAGAAACCACCAGGTTTTTTTGTGGCACTCAGAATAATTGGTGTGACATTTCTCCCTTGCTTCACCTTCTCTTATATATCCTTTCTCCCGCCCGCGTTGCGCTAACTCAAGTTTTCGATCCCAACTTGAAAATGCACTGCACTGCTCGGCTTCCTGGCTATTGGTTTTGCCCTAACTTGGTTTTTTAATGACACCTGGAGGGTTTTGGGTTATGAGTGACCATCTAAACGGAGCCCCATCGTCCGGCTGATCGAATCGTATTAAGGATGTTATTGTGCAGGGGCTTGAGTAAATAATTGGCTTCGAGTTGGTTTAACGGTGTAACGTTGTACTATTTCAGCTGATTCTGCAGGTTCGGCGGCTTTCATAAAAGCAGATTATGGTCCATCTATCGTGAGAAAGGAATGTCCATGAACATAAATTTTATTCTAAATTGAGTTCAACTCAGCCAGCTGGTATGGAATCATCATTAACCCCCTGCCGTTTTTCCCCTGATACCGTATTGGGTGGCGGGGATTGAGGCTTCCAGCCTCGCTCCCCAAATATTTTTTTCTCATCCGAGATACCGGAACTGTTGATGGTACCCGCTGATTGGACCAGCGCGGGGTGGGGGGGGGGGATAGTTGCTAAGTCTTGGTAACATTCTCACGGTTTATTCGGTTCATAACGCACAATATATCCATTCACCTTCCAGTTTATTGATTTTCCTCTGTTTTTTTACCCCCCTCCTCTCTCTTATCCTCTTTCTTCTTCCCCTTTCTCTTTTCCTCCCCTCCTCCTTCTCCTTTCCTTCTTTCCCCTCTTTTCTTTTTTCCCTTCTCTCTTACCCGGGGGGAGCGCGCCCCCACCCCCCTGATCCGCGCCTTATTGAATGTGAGCAGCAAATTAGCCCTCGACACGTGTTAGTTTTAGCATGTTATATACCCATCATGATCTGAACATTCACTTGCAGGTGAGAGCCCGGACTCCGGACAACACCACTCCCACCTGAATGCACCCGATGCGCCCGCCCCACTCGGATGCGTATACAAAAACACCCACCCTACAATTATTGTGGACCTCGTTGCATATTTTTACCCCAATTATTCTTCGACAGGCTGCAATCTTGAATGTGAGTTCGAAACTTGTTAGGCAAACGTCACCGACTATTATTGCCGGTATTGGCGGCGAACGATATTCCCCTTATGGTGTTCCACTATTTTTTATCATACAGAACAGCGCTCGGTCCTTAGGATTTTCTCTATATTCGGTCTCGCGAACCTTCGGTCTCGTGGACCCTTTTCTAACTTTCGGTCCTCGCGGACCTTCGGTCTCAGTGGCCCTTTTTCAATTTCGGTCTCGCGGAACTTCGGCCTCGTGGACCCTTTTTCAATTTCGATCTCGCGGACCTTCGTCTCGTGGACGCTTTTTCAATTTCGGTCTCGCGGACCTTCGGTCTCGTGGACCCTATTTCATTTTCGTCTCGCGGCCTTCGGTCTCTCGTGGACGCTTTTTCAATTTCGGTCTCGCGGACCTTCGGCTTCGTGGACCTTTTTCAATTTCGGTTCGTCGCGGACCTCGGTCTCGTGGACCCCATTTCATTTTCGTCTCGCGGACCTTCGGTCTCGTGAACCCTTTCTCAATTTCGGTCTCGCGACCTTCGGTCTCGGGGACCCTTTCTCAATTTCGGTCTCGTGGGCCGTCGGCCTCGTGGGCCGTCGGTCTCGTGGGACTGTAACCGGCACATTGACACTTCCTTAGAAATCTAAGCGCCCCTTACGCAGGCTAAGGACGCCGACGTGGTCTACAACGTGAAAAACCGTCCGCCGTCGTGAATCTAAAGCTCCTAATGATTTTTTGAGTTACACACGTTTGCTACTTAACCGTAGTCTTTCTGTGTATGATACTATATCGAGGACAATCAACCATA
This sequence comes from Sclerodactyla briareus, assembly GCA_026419785.1. Taxonomy (NCBI): domain Eukaryota; kingdom Metazoa; phylum Echinodermata; class Holothuroidea; order Dendrochirotida; family Sclerodactylidae; genus Sclerodactyla; species Sclerodactyla briareus. The sequence goes on along the minus strand of JAODTK010004532.1, from coordinate 67,847 downwards.
CATGTGAATTATTTGTAGGTTCGCTTCAAATTGATCAATTGTAATGTCGTTTTTTGTAAGCTATTTCGCCTTTCTCATAACCCTTCCGTGTGATGTCGTGGGCAATAGTTGGACGATACAGTGGGAGAGTCTTTGTGCTCATTGCAATGGTGTTGTCGTTATGCAAGAGTGGACCGGAGGCACGAAGCCATGACCGTCGGTTTTGGGCAATGGCCTTGTGCCCCAGCTTCTGAGTGGGAAAACACTAATTATTGTTGCAGTTGTACGTAAACTGGTATATTACATGGGTCTGTCGGCTCCCGTACACTAGTATTGATACTGAACGCGCGTATCCAGGGGGGGGGGCTTTGGGGGCGCGCGCCCCCCGGTAGAGAAGAGGAAAAACGGAAAGGGGAAAGAAGAAGAAAGGGAGGAGGATAGAAAGAAGAGGAGAAAGAAAAAAGGAAAGGAGACGAGAGGAGGAAAAGAAACGGGGGGGGGGGAGGGGTTGGGGGGGGAGGAAGAGGAAGAGGATAAGAAAAAGGGAAGGTGGTAAAGAAAATACGAGAGAAACCAAAAACACTGAAAAGTGGACTGTAGGCTATTGTAGTCATAAAAACGTTCGAAGAATGTTCCCACAAGTTTAGCACTAGCCCCCCCCCCCTTCTCGCTGATCCAATCAGTGTTACATCACAGCTTCCGGTATCCCGTGATGAAAAATATAGAATCGGGGGCCGGCAGCCCCCCCCCCCCCCCATACAGGCTATCAGGGAAACTTCATGGTTTAACATGTTTCGGTGGATCCGCCACTACCGCTATAGGCATGAGTTAAACTCATTTCGACATAAATTTATGTTTACATCCTTTGTCGAAAGATTGACCATATCTGCTAGGTCAACCATTGCACAGGCATCCAAGGCAGTGCATATAGTCCAAGTTGGTTGGGCGAGAATGGGAAAGTGAGAGCGGGTGAAAGCAAAAGTGAACTGTTTACATAAAAAAACTACTGATTGCCCACAATGTGTTCTTTCGTCAACTCAATGGAATTTAGGCAACATTGTTGAGATTGCGAAATTATATTCGTAATCTGGCAAGCTCACAAATTCAATGTTTAGCGCCCCACAAACTAAGGCTGTGAAGAGATCAGGGAAACTTGAGAAGTGCCTTTTCTAACATCTGGGATCCTCATAATCCCGAATTTCTGTGTAACCATCTCACACCCGATGCTGTCCCTCCGATCAGATTATTCATCACCTGACATATGAAGTACTCTAGCCCATGGGACCAATGGGGACGAATTTTTTTTCTGTCGAAATTACTCATTTCATCGGGGGGGGGCACTGGAGAGGGCACAGGTTTTCGAGAGGGGCTCCGTGCTCCTTCACCGTGCCCCCAACCCCCACCCCACCCCCCGAAGAAATTTCATTTTCATAACAAATATTCTGTAGTCCAGTAATAAACGACTAGTTTGATATAGACCTACTAATTTGTGGTTTTTCAGACAATGAGGCAGTAGCCTATTGGTGGCATTTGCACTAGAATATAATGTACTACGTTCGTGCCAAATTGCGTCGTACTTACTATGTTTGGAATTCGTTCCGTTGCTCGCCCCGTCTCCCGACATCTCTACAAGCTCTATATTGGTAATTTCTCCTCATTGGCCCCTAGCTCATACCAAGCTGTGAGGTGAAATAATACAGCAACATTCTCATTGAACGTGACAACTACAATCAACCTCTTTTGTACTAAACCCTTTAGCCTCTTTCCCGTTTCTTCCTCTCTCAACCACGTGCACTTTTGAACTGCATTCTCCTAGGCTATCGACTGCTTGAATTTTCAGCGCGTTTTTTCTTCAGGGAACTGCTACTCGGAAGTTCCATGTTCTCTATGGCATAACGTTTTATATAATGATGGACAGTAGAGGTAAAGTTGGCTAAATGTCCTAAATTTCAGCTGGGATTATGATTTTTTCTCAGATGGCTCTGGAATCTGAGAAAAATTGCGCGCTTCGCGCGCACTGGTGGAGATTAGTATCGCAGCATCGTTGAAACAGTCTGGCTGAAAATTGGGGCAACGATAGGACCTAGGTCCGTGCATAAGTCACATTTCCTCCGATTACAAATTTGTGATCACAAATGATCATAAAACGCCCGGGAAGGCCATTTCCCGGCCATCTGGTGGCTTGCACAAACTTTTCGTGTGCGCTCCGCGCAACACCTGGTGCGCTCCGCTCAGATAGCATTCTCGTTCCTCCTGTCCCCCTCCCAAGACGAAAATCTGGCGACGCCACTGCTCTAGCTCCCCTTCCTCCAGCACCTCCCACTGAAGAAAATCCCAGATGCGCCACCAAAGTCAAGTACTGAAAGTAGGTCTACTATTGCCTGCAATCTTGAGTGATCTCTTGTTTCTTGAAACCTTTCTCAACGATTCGTGCCAAGCAATGATTGGCTCCGTTTAGATAGCCGGCAAATTCATCTCCCACATTTCCTAACGATGTGTACATCACCGTAATTCACATATTTCCAGATCTTTAGTCTAAAATGAAGGGGGTTGGGCTTCGATCCTAGCTCCACCTGTTACGTAAATTGTACTTTGCAGTAGGGTTCTTTGGTATTTAGTTTTAACTTACTTCTGACGTATTATTTCCATAGAAACAAGAGAGCCGTAGATGCTGGTGTTTCCTTATTTATCTTCCTTACCTGCAGAGTGAAAACTCTTCAACCTTCTTTTCTTACTGAAATTGCACATCCGATTTTTGCACTAGGCTCGACGAGTGCCCTTTCCGGCCGATCTTGGAGTATCAAACCAAAATTTTCTGGGTGCGCTACGCGCCAACCAATGTGGCGCTTCTCGCATATATTAATTGCAGTTCACATGCCCACCACCCACACTTTTTTCGAAAGGATGGCGCCCCTGATTTTGCTCCAGAGACCTGTAGGGAAGAAACACAGAGAGAAGGCTAAATAACCACAGTGTTCGAACTCCTGCCACAAGGCACGCCACAGGCAAGCTGCAAGTCTAACCCATATATCAAAGCTGGAGGTGGGGGCGTTTGCGAACGGTGCCACTGCTCCTGGCAAGGAAATCATGCTGATGTTCCAGGCGATGGCTCGGTTCTGCATGGGTAGCGCAGTTCCCCTCACTCCCGCCAAAGCCCGATGCAGTTGCCTCATTCCCGGACAGAATAGGGCGTTTTTGAATGTGCATCAGTAATCTCAGCCTGATATGAATGTGTACGTTTATGAAGGGAAGAATGCATGTCGAATACACTACACATCAGTATTCATACATGAACCGATTGTCACGTTCATTTTTTCTCCAGAACGAGGTACATATACGCCTGTAACCATAATGAGAGTTTTTTGTTATTGTCGGGCTTATACTGATGGGGCTGACATGCAGAGGAATCAATGCTGTCCTTCGTATGGCGGTTGGTTTATATATTGTGAATATGTATGTGGAGAAGAAAACCACCCTTCATTTAGATTCTATATTTCAGTATGATGCAAAGCATTTCTGTTCTCACTGTAATTCCGATTCATATATTTCAGTATGAGTGCAAAGATCATTTCTGTTCTCACTGTAATTCCATGACGAAGGCACATGGGTTTTAGCGATTTTTTTTTGTTTAGTGTGAAGTATATTAAACGGTCCCTCTCATGTCCCGAGGGAGGCATTACGGAGATTGGGGGGTGGTAAAACCTCAAAAATTTTCTGTACGATCCGCGGCCAAACCGATGGTGGCGTCTCCGCTTAGAGAGCACACGCGCCCCCCCTGGGTTGAACACATCCTGCATACGCGCCCTGCACTGAAGGCTACCGCACACTTGCCTATCCCAGCCCCAGGTGGTGAGAGGGGGGTTGTTGTCCGGGTCTTTTTCTATGCACTTGATCAAATATTTTCAGAGGGGAGGGTCGTCACATATTCATATTAAGCATTAACACACAATTCTGATCATTATCACAATGCACGTACTGGCTTTGTCTTCGGGCTAGGGGGTGGTGGATTGGCAATTCATTTCGGGAGGAGGGGGTTTTCTTCAACTATATCCATGATTAAGTGTGCTATATAAATCATAAATTACAGTGTGTCATCCACTTGTTAGGGAGCGGGTTCGGATTGTTGGCAATTTGAGAATTTGCAGGCCCATATAACACGCTTATTCTATTCCCTAAGAGGATAGGTGGGTAGGTATTTTCCCTAATGCACTCAAGCGAAAAAAAAAAAAAAAAGAGAGGAGGGTCACCTCATATTCATATTAGACACAATTCTGTATAAATCATCATATTAGGTGTACATATATGAGGTTGTAATTTCACTTTTCCATGTTTCTAAGGCTGCCTGCCGGCACTTATGGCATTTTCGTCATTTACAAAAATTGCAATTGCACTTTTCCATTTGGATTTTCAAACGTTTAACTTTTTTTTTAGGGTTATTGTCTGTATTACTAGAGGCTACTCTATACAATTGAATAATACTGAAGACAACCGACATGTGCACAGTGGTGTACAGAGTATTTTCTCAGTCTAAATTGTATTGACAGGTTCCACAATATTCTTGCATTGACACACATTACGGTTACTGCTGCATGTGCAATGATCTACGGCATTCTGTTTTCAGGGTGCCGGGGGGGGGGGATGGGGAGGTGATGTCGGCAATTTTTCAAGTTTATAATTTGACACTTATTGGGATAGAGCCCCCCAAAAACTCTTCATATTAGCAAATTCAATCTAAATCATCATATTAGGCTTCACAATGTAGCACTTTTTTTGGGGGGGGGGCGGTCATCTCATCGATGGATGTTGCTTATTCTCAGTCCATCTTCTACCCGCACATGCAATGGTACGCAATGTCCTGATTAAAGACTCTCAATCTCTCATACTGACCACCCATGCACAGTATGACACAGGAAGACGTAATCGCTAATCAGAAGAGCTCCTTTCTACAGTGCAAAATCCCAGGGGGATATGTCATAGATTTGGCCAGACCACTGTGTTGAAATTATCCGTGACATGTGTTGCCATATTGGTGTTCAATGTCGAAACACTAGGGTTGGGAAAGTAGATTGGTGAATGCGAGTGCAAAAATCAATGCTCCCCATACCCACCAAGATTCAGTAAAAATCCGGCCAACTTTACAGTTCATGCATAAATCAGACACGTTGAATAATGACCTATAATGACCCGTTATTCCATGTTAAAAAGTTTCGGAACGAAAGGTAAACTATATCCACCTAGATTTTGTTGAAATCTGACCAACTTTAAAATTTGGCATGAATATGCAAATAATGATGGAGTTCAATTCAGCATATTCCTCCACTGAAAGTCTAATCAGTTCTCTACCTTATATGCTGGACCTATGTGCCAAACCAAATCGCCATAGCACCTACGGTTCGTCCGTAATATAAAGATTACATAAAATTAGGCTCATTACCCAACTATATATAGTGACTTCGGTGCCAAACATCTAATCAGATCGATTACCAAACCCCGATACTATACCAAATTCTCAGATCGGTCTACCGTTCCAGAGAAATCTGCTAAAGAAAAAACAAACCATACACACACACAATACACATCCGCACACTCACACGCTCACACACACACACACACACACCCACACACACGACACAGTGATCGCAACGTCTCTTCTTCTTCTTTATCTTCTTTTCTTCTTACTCTTTTCTTCCTCTTCTTCTTCTTCTTCTTCTTCTGCTTCTTATTATTATTATTATCATTATTCTTCTCTTCTCCTCTTCTTCTTCTTCTTCTTCTTTTTTATTCTTCTCTTCTTCTTCTTCTTTTATTATTATTATTATTATTATTATTATCATATTTATTATATAATTATTATCCTCTTCTTCTTCTTCTTCTTCTTCTTCTTCTTCTTCTTAGATTATATTATTATTATGATTATTTATATTATTATTATATATTATTATTGAATGATGAGCTCTAAAAGAGCGAAACAGGACTGTGTGCAGATTGAGTATATTACGCTCCTCTACACTGTTTGTTACAGAGGTAATATTTTTCTTTGTTTTGTGACGCACTCTATAGTCGTGACGGCGCATTGTTTTGTTGTAGTCTTGTTAGTTTTAATTTTCAAGACGCAATTCTATTGCATAATTAGCATTAGCACGCTGCTTACGAGTCGCCTCACTCTGGAATTCATAGACCAAGGGTCCTTGTGGAAGGTAGGACTGGGCAGTTTTCGCCTGTGTAGTTGTTCATTTCAGTCGCGGATTCACACTATGAGCTGCAACTGATGAGCTCTAAAAGAGCGAAACAGGACTGTCTGCAGATTGCGTATATTATATTACTATTATATTATAGCATTCTCATACCCTTCGAAATTCTGAGTAGATGAACGCGTAACATTCGGTGGAAGGTCTCAATGAGAACAGTACATGTACTTCTGTTCGTTGTCTTGGAATCGGGACGTGAGGTCACGAGATTACCGGTCTCAGTGATATCGTATTCACGATGTCCAATCCCGAGCCAGTGGTTAGATCGCCTCTCGTGTATAAGGATTTCGCTATCGTGTCTTCGTACCAATAGACGCCCATTGGCGAATCTGGGAAATTGCAGGTTAGTTCATCCCTTTGGCCATATCTACCGTCAACGGTGATGGACAGGCGTATGTTTAGAGGAATAACATCTATCATCATCAGGGACATCACTATCACCATTAGGGGGAAACATGAGGGTAGAAACCTTCAGACCCGATGTATGTTCGAGTTAATTTTATTTACTGACTGGAACCGCTCTAATGAAGTTGACTCATGACATGAATTATGATTTTTCAATTAATTTCTTAATATATCAGCACGTGGGCAGGAAAGAATCAGCACACGGTATGCTTGGTATTCATCAAAATTACGGAGGAAAAAACACCGGAGTAAAAAACAGACTAAAAAGAAAACAAGATTGCATACAAACCAATGCTCGATTGTCGTATCTTTCAGGAGTGCTTTGCTGACCTGGGGGACACACATTACAGGATAAATTTCAATGATCTAGGGTGACGTATGTATAATTGGTCAAATGGTCTCACTCCGGCTCTATTGCTTTTACTTTTGTCAAGCCCCGGTGACATATAACTTACAACCCGAAGGAAAAAGAAGGTTATTTGTTCGCAAGCAGGACTCGATTCAAACCAACATGGCGTACGTCCGTTTTAAAAACTGGGGGGGGGAGGGGAGGGGACACATGGAATGCAAATGAACATCTAAGCGGAGCGCAACAATGGGTTGGCGCGAAGCGACCACGAAAATTGTAGCTATCATGACCCTCCAGATCGCCGGAACCGGACTTTGCCGACCGATAGCACCCATCTACATTGTGTGATTTGAGTAGGAGAGAGACAAAAAAGTTGTCAGTGTGCCCGCAGATGATTTACCGCATATCACAGAGGAGCAGTAAATATTGGGCCGAATTTGACGAGTCAGCCATCGGAAAAGTTACCAGCGCGCGCGCGAAGCGCGGGATTTTTTTGCATGTTTTTCCGGGCATTTTATCGACAAAAAGTCAGCAGAAAAGTCAGGCATGTTTCACTTGGCCTTTTTCCTTTCCAAAATCGCACGATTTCGCCCGAATTTTCATCTCAGAAACAATGGGGGGCGGAGGGGGGGGGGGGCGCGTCATGCTCAAAGCTTCTGAATTCATTCGGTGAACAAAATGATTCGACATCGCATATTCACAACGCCTTGAGTATCTAAAACGCTATTGGAAATGTATGCCACTTTTGGCCATTCGATTTTTAAAATCAGGGAAATCCGGTATGAAACATGGGTAATCCTTCGAAGTCGGCCCTAGTGGGGTACAGATCTTCACCTGGGTTACGCACCTGGACATTAGTGGACTTGAGACAATTTCAACGCGATTATTGTTCGGTTAGAGAAATAAATTGAATGAAGACATCATCAATTATGTATCACTGTGACCACCACACCCACGAAATAAAGACCAGGAGGTACACGTTCACAGGTCAGTAATTGGGGCAGAACCAACTTACGGCCAGACTAAAAAGGTTTAGTTGATTTCATTGCAGTGTATAGGGACCAACTTAACACTGAGTTAGACGCGCGCGAAAATTCGGCAACCAAATCATAATTAAAACACTTTTCATTTTCACTTCCCCAAAATTTTTCCATTATTCTCCGAATTTGGGTATTTTTCGTCTGTGTTTTCACTCTCAAATTATCCTGCAACTCGGCCCGAACCAGTCTCGGATAGTATGACTGATTTGCCCTAAGTTGGTTATGTACGCATCCGCGACTATACTTCACATCGACTATATGGGCAGAGAGTACAATGTAACTAACTTGGGGTTGAAAAAATGAATGAAAATAAATGTTTGCCATTAGCAATATTAGGTGTATCGCTAGGACTATTTCCAATCCAAGGGCGCGTCTTTGTGGGTCGTGACCCCCCCCACCCACAATCTTTTTAGAAGTCCTCCGTACATATGTGTTTTCACTATTGACCACCTGGGACCTTCAACTTTCAGCCAGGAGAATTGCCTCTTGACTATTACGCAAAGCCAAGTGATGCCAGTGCCAGCTTGTGTGAGCATATCAAGTGAACAATTGGTCCTCATGGACTTCGTAGGCGACTGCAGAATATAATTCGAAAAGGAGAGAAAAGTCTGAGGAGCTTGACTAGGCGTAGAAGGGACCTTCGATTTGTGGCAAGACATGTTTTGCCTAAACGACAGAAAAGTAGCCGCGAAGCGCGCGGAAAAGTTTGCATGATTTTCGGGCGTTTGATTTGAAAAATTCAGGCCAGTCAGCAGACCTTTTTGGGCATTCCTCCACTTTTTTGCCTTTTTCTGGCCCAGATTTTCCCCAGAATTTATGTCAATTCTTGCCCGAAGTTTCATCTCAGAATCATTTGGGTCTTACAAAGGCTACCAATTGGTAAGTTGAGCCAGAAGTCAAAGCCGTTTGGATTTAAATTAATGAATGTGAACAAAAACTATGTAGCCTGAGTTACTCTGTCCAGACTGGGGAGTAACTCAAATTGATTTATTAGGTGAAGGTATGTTGCCCTGTGGAAATAGTAAGTGCCATGTGATTTCATGATGCAGAAAGAAAGAAAAACTTTGAAATCCGTCATGAGGTCTAGATTTATGTGTCACTCGTCGGTTAGCAGTGAGTAAGAACATTTCTGAATAGGCGAGGGGCTAACATTTACTTAGGGCCCTGTGAGAGGGGTATCAGGCAGTCAGTTTACCCGTCCCCGTTGAAAAAGTTTGGCTTTAGGTTCAAATTCATGCTCTAAAATGTGATTTTTTTGGGTGCGAAAATGTGCTGACCACCAGGGCAGTATAGTTCGCTCCTTCCGTTATTATTTGGGCCGGAATCCTACTTCAGGACTTTCCATGGGACCACCTTTTTTCCCCCCAGGGGGGGGGGGGTTTTGGGGGTCTCGGGGAAAAGCTGGGAAGTCAGACCGGTTAGCCAATTCTACAGTCTAGGAACCAGGGGTATAAAATTTTGTTTTGCCTCGTACCGTTCTTTCGACGGAAATTTTGACCTGAATTTTACAAAGTTGTTCGAATTTGTTGCAATTCATGAAAGTAGAACCATACAAACGTCGGAAGGTACTAATTTCGCACAGTTTCTTGGGTTAGTCTTGATTTTAAAAAATGGCTTCTCATCTATAATTTCTTCGCCTGGGTTTTGGTAAACATAACATATTCAGCGTATATAGCGCCATACAATGTAGGAATATCTCGACGCGCTCACCAATTGTTTGTGTCTCGTTTCGGATCATGGCCCGGATTTTTTTTTGAAAATTGAAGGCAAGATATATATTGTTCAAATTGGCGTGCCGCGGAATCGTCTATCGATGCCTTGCAACTGGCTGGAAATGCGATGTCTAGGAAGCAATGTGTAAAATAAGTCCCTAATCAACAAAATTGCACTCAAAAATATTTGCACGGAATCTCATAGCATCGTGCACGTGGTTCTGACAGCGCGACAACAACCATAGGCTACGAAAACGGACGGAGAAAGTTTTGCATATTTCTTGGACATGATAAAATCACAACGCCAAATTTGACAAGATTGACAAATTGTTGCTCAATCATAGGCTTTCGACGAGAGAATCGGCAATTGCTGACAATGTGGGCCATTTATCCACTTTGCGGGTTTGTCTGCCTCTAATTGTGCATATTCTTTGCCCAAGCAAGCGGTTGTTCCTCGATCTGGAAACTTGCTTTATTCCATAATGGTTGGAGGCAGTTTGACCTCTCATCCGCCTTCGTATGCAACGGCCGCTACGTTTATCATGGACATTTTATGTGAACTACCTTGTTTAAAAATAAACAAATAGAATAGTCTCAATTATGTTTCGGAGGTGGGAACAAAGTGCATAAAGCTTCATAGCGCCAGAAAATGCCTTCAAAATGCACGCTCACGACACTATAGAACAGGCACAACTAAAGCTAGCCATCCAACAGCGTGCGTGTCGGTGCGCGTCGTTGACGCGTCCGTTAGGATTTTAGAGTGCCATCCATACGTCCGTTGCGCTTCGTTGACCCTGCGTTATTTACCCATCTTCTCGTGTGTGTGAGACAAACATGGACGCGGTCGAAACTAAATCGCGAATTATCAAATACGCCACTGGCTATTGATGGCCAGTGGCTGTCGCAATCAAAGCACTTAGGCCCTATTTGTTAAAAACATTTATGTTTTAGAAATTAACGTTGGTGTTTAATTTATCATTAGCAATGTGGGTAAATGTAACAAAGCGCCTTAACAACATAAAAACTTACTACATTAAACTCCCAGGTTTGGGGATTCAATTAGCAGACTCTTGACATGTAAATACTTCAAATAGTTTGTTGAGATTAGAGAAAACAACTGTGTAGGATATGGATTACGAATGTTAAAACAACCAAATTAGGTTCTTTTCCCTGCACCAGACTCCCCAAATACTTAATATACGACTCTATGTCCTTCAGTATAGTACGAACAGCCAGTGTAATTCCAGGGAAATCCCCGGAAATCGATTGTGCAATACCGGCGCGGGCACGCGGAAAAAATCGGTCAGTATCGATTCAATAAAAACGCCCGCCCCCTCCCGTCCGCGTCCGCGGGTGCAAGGAAACGGGTCCTATGTAACTTATCATATCGAAACCGATTTAACAAACGCCTCCGCCTCGCCGTGCATGGAAACGCACCTTTACCGTAAAATTAAAATAGAACCCTGCACAAAAGGCATCCTAAAATGCCTACATTTGCCCCATACCACCATCCGTTATTTTCTGACGTGCGTGAAAATCGCGCTCTTGCGCGATTGCCAAAAAACCCGGATAGCCAACGGTAAAGGGCCCGGACGCGCAAAGGATGTATGGATGGTACTATGTTAATCATATGTACTCGATTTTTCCACGCACCGCGCAACGGACGCCGCCACGGATGTATGGAGGCCACCTTACATGTCGCTACGCCGCAGCGCGTGAAATTTTGGACAATCGGGTTCGGTAACTGCTTTCTCATATTTTTTTCAGCCCCCACACCACCTCAACGGTACGTGTGTAACCGGACATTTAGTTTCGTCTTCATCGAGGATCAAAAAGTGGGGGAGGGGGGGGTTTGATATGATGTCCCCCCCCCCTTCGAAGTGGGGGGGGGACTGTTCTCCTGTCTCCCCAGGACCGACGCTCAGTCAAACCATAATTATTGATGAAGGCATTGGAATCCATGCAGTCATGGCAGCTCATTCTTGTTCCAATGAACATTTCGGAACATTGATATTTTGGCCAATTTGGCTTGTGAAACATACCTCGACTTCACCTGGAGGGCTGACAGCCCATTTAAACCAAGAGGTCAAGTATGAAAGTTTCCGCACGGGGCCCAATGTCGGAGTACAAGGCCTATTGGTTGTGCATTGGGCGCGGGAGAAGAATGATAAACTGGAAACTAATGATATTCTGAGAGGTTTCTGGGATTGTGAATACGATAACTGAAGTTCCCTACCCTAAGTATTTAGGTCCCAAATAATGAGAGCCTACGCGAAAACCCGCGTTGTTCTGGATCGGATCAAAGTTCAATTGAGATAGCGGAGGCACGTCTGAAAACTTTACAAACACTATAACTTATAATGATTTGGTCCTGATAATATTGAAATGTTTGTAGAGCTGTCTATGGAAAGGTGGAAATGGACGACCCCTCATTTGCTTTCCGGTGTATACCGGGAGACATTATTATTATATTGATACATTTGTTTTTTGTTGTCAAATTTTCGCTTCTTAGCAAGCACTATAATTGGTAAGTATTCCCATAACTATTATATATACTATTTTTTTGAGTAAGGCAAGCAGTCATTGAAGACAGCAAGGTCTGGTTCCTACTTGTGCCATTGTTTTCGCGGCGTATATTGCGATCTTGAATTCGTATACTTCCAGAGTTTAGAAGTTTGCGGACGATACCAAGTTGTATCGGATGTTGTCGAACGAAGAATGTTGCTATTTGTCCGAAGGGGTCTTGATATAATCTCCAAATGGTTTTTGGATTGGGGTCAAACTTTCAATGCTGATAAGTGAAAAGTTATGCGTGTTGGTACCTACAATCGCAACGCTTTCTTCAAGTTGACATGGGCACAAACTATCATCAGATGAATTCAGAAAAGGATTACGATTGGGATTTTTAAGCAGTGTGCTGAAGCTGCGAGGAAAGCAGTGGCGTCGTGCCCCATTGTCGCGGACCAGGGAGGGGGAGGGTTCCTCCCCAATCTTTTTTGTCAGAGGTTGTACATTAAAATTTTGTATAATTCAAATTGGAGAGGGCTTCTGAGAATCGAAGAGTAGACTATAAGTCAAGTGTTACTTGATAATCGTGTGATTGCCCCCACACACCCCACTTGAAAAATATCGAGATTAGTAATGCAATTGCTTCGAAGATGTCTGTCTAAGCTCGAGCTGATATTCGATATCAAATATCAGAGCGCAACCAACTGCAACATCATTACAGATCGAGACATTTACGGCCGACGGAAAATGCGAGCTAATGCGTTAGGGTTTACCAAATGGCGGTCCCGCGGGCCAAAATCGGCCCGCCAGATTGATGCAACCCGGCACCGCCATTAAAATAACCTGAGTTAGCAAAGAATATTATGTTAAGGTTTTTTCAGACAAGAAAAAAGATAGAATTATCAACGAGCGTCATCATAAACGCTGGAAAACGTCAATGAATGTATTGAAATGTCAAATCAAAAAATATCACATCACTTTTAGTCAATTTGTGACCAGGGGTAAGCGGTTTACGGGGTCTGGGGCGTCATGACCCTTTCTTGGCAGTTTGGAACCTTTAAACAAGGGTTGGTACCCACTTAAGGGTCCAAAATTGCACTATATTTACTGTAATCTTGGGCTTTTAGTTCAGTTTCATAGTCAAATTGCGGTATTGGACCCCTTCAAGAGCCACCGCTTTACCCTGATTGTGACCACTTAATTTTTTTCGGGCTCTAGGAGTTTTTTATGTATTGTTTATCTCTTAATACTCATATATTTCAACCCCAAATATCTCTTCTGGACAATTTGTGCTACGCTGCTTGACATATATGGTGCCATTTGCCCATATCACTTCTCTAAAATCGCAATTGATGAATTGCTAAGTGATTATTACCTTCAATGTGTGAGTTTTATTTTTTTATTACGAATATGAAAAAAATGTTCATCTGGCCCATTTAGCGGCTTAAAAACACCCAATTCGGAAAATTGCATAGCCCGGTACGGTGGAATTCCCTTATTTTAATTGATTTATTTTTCTTCTTTTTTGATATAAAATGGCTATCGGGCACTCATCATTTGCATCAGTAAAATACCTTACTTCGAAAAGTTTGCTACGCTGCGCGGAAACCAAATATGCCACTTCGTAATTATTGGCCCAAATTCCATGAACATAAGATGTTTAAGGTTAAATTTCATTCTAATTTTAACGTACCTTTCAATTTATTAATTAAATGGCCATCTGGAAATCACATTTGGCATTTAGTAATGATTGATTTCAAAAGTTGTCTACCTGCGCTGCAACCAATGGTGGCGCTTCCCTTTGATAGCCTTGGATGGCAAGAACATTGGCTAAGGTGAAATTCGTACTACTGCTTCAGTTTACTTTTAAATTAGCACATGAATCGCCCTGTGAGATTCTACATCTGGCATTTGGAGAACCTATTTCCTAAAATTTCGTTACCCTGCGACGGCAACTAATGGTGGCCGCTTATTGATAGTCAAAAGCCGCTTGAATTACGGTGGCAATTTCATTTTCAATTTACTACATGAAAAGTGCCATTTGGGGTGCATCGTGCTTCTGAAGACCAGTTGTTAAAGCCGTCGTACAACCAAGAATGACGTTCTGCTTTCATAGGATATATATCGTATCAACAACACTGTTTTGGCTAAACGTGAAAGAGTTTTTTCTTTCAATTTCAATTTGATTTTTTTATAGTGATTTTGAATTACAAATAACAATCTGGAGCTCCCCATTTAGCAACGGAGAAGGTCTTCACTTTAAACATTCGAGCGCGGCAATCATGGTGTCGTGCAGCTTAAATAGACCACGACATGAGTCAGTGCCACAATATTTCTTTCACACATTTTTTCTGGCCATGCACCTGAAGCCCATATGGGAACCCCTGAAAGCCTTTGTGATGCATAACTAAAGAGGTGTAAAATGAGTGAATTGTAGTCAGAACCTATCAACTGATTTTTTTTCGAGAATAGACCTGGAATCAGGCAAAGTTGGAAGCCTTTGGTGAAATTTTTAGGGGGCTTTTCTTCAAGAGGCACGGGAAGTGGAAGTGTCTTCCCTGCATCTGACGAACATTTGTATTATGTTTGCGCGCCAATCGGTGTTGACGCTCGCTCAAAAGTCCTCACCTGCTAATGCCCCCCCCCCCGTTTTTTTTTTTTTTGTTCTTTGCCTGACGCCCCTGGAGGCAAGATATTGGAGTCTTGGCGTGATTAGCCGTCACTTCAGTTTCCTGGATAAAGATATTGTGCAGCTGTTTGAACCTTTGGTGAGTGAGATCTCACCGAAGTATTATCTCCAAGTATGGAATCCTTTATTCTAGCGAGATAGCAAGTTGATTGGAAATGTTCGCGGGGAGCTACCAGATCATTCATGACTGCGACGGAGTGAGATTGAATTCCAGGTGATGTGTTGAAGATATGTTCTGTCTAAGAGCGTGAATGCGTTAGTTTAAGAACAGTCTTGATCTATTTTTCAAGACTTGTGGCGAATTAGGGCATATGGTTTATCTTATCAATTCAGTTATAGTTTTTTTTTTTTTTTTTTCTGGCTTCGGATGATCTATTATGAGGATTTGTCCCTTCCTGACTTTTTCAATAAATAATAAAACTAAAGTCCTAACCTTGTGAACACAAGTCCAAAATAGGTCAGTTCAATCAAAGTTTAGGTTGGTGCTTAGCACCCAATCTCTCCAGATATGCACATATGGACCACCACATGCTTGCTGTAATTTGTGCTAAGTGTATCATTTTATGGTTAGGTTCCAAGCTAGTAATTACAATCAACACCAATATACAAAAATTCCTGTAAAAATCTGCGTATTGACACTGGGTTTTGTTGACAGATTATGAGCCCTTAAACAAGTGGAGAACTATTCATTTTATTTCCCTGACTGGGAAGATAATGTAACTGTTCTTCATGTTGTTTTAGGGAACTTTTGTTGAGCTGAACGCACGGGAAAACATGAGCCTGTCTATATTCCTCTTCATTTTGGGACACCCAAGCTTAGGGTGCTTCGGGTCGAAAAACAGGGCTTTCCTGTGCGGCAGGACAGGGGCGGGATTACCGGGGCAAAAGGGGCATCCGCCCCCCACACACTTTTCCTGTACCTGGTTCGTACCTTGTATTTTTTTATAAAAAAAACGTACAAGAAAAAAAGAACCCATTCAGAAAAATGAAATCTTGACAGATTGGAGTGCTTGAAAACTGAATTGAATGTCATCGGGGGTGTGGTGATGTCGACTGCAGATTGAGCTACACAATTTCACTCGTTGATTCATTTTCGCAGAAATTACAATAGCTTTCAGGAGGCTATGGAAATACCCATAATCAGGGGGCGTCGTCACGGGGGGGGGGGGGGGGGAAGGAGGGCGGCTCCCCCCCTATGGGTTTTGGGGGCTGAAAAAATAAATCGAACAGAAATGATGTTTCAATGCAAACGTTTTCGTCGGGGGTGGGGTGAAGTGTCAAAAAACTTTATCCAACTTGGGTTATTTTTCTATTCGTTCTCATCTCATCACTCGAGACTCAACCCTTTGTTGCTGTCATATAGCGTTCGCAATGTAGCCGTATGTTTACTGTTTTGAGAACATTATGAGCCACCGTTTGTTATATTAGGTCTGAAAAAGTCGCCTGCCTCCTGTAACAGAACGTAGGTACAGTCTCATCGGGTTTTATTTTTTTTGTCAGGTGTATCGAATGAAATCTGACCTGCCTTGCAAATTGTCCATGCATTTTTCCCATTTTTTTCCAGAATTTATGGATTTTTGTCAAACTCTTGACGTAAGATACCTAACAAAGTGTATCAAAGTGGCAACCCTTTTTTGCATCTAAGCAGTATTAATGACTAACAAAATCGCATAATTCAGTTTATCCGCATCAAAGTAGAAAAAATGATGTGTTGTCAAGTAAAACTTGATACTAAGTTGTTTCGAATAACAGTATTCAACATCCTATGTATCTTATTAAAAACCCGCATTGACATTGCACTGTTCCGAGTGGCTGCATACATACTATTGCACGCACCGACCAAGCGACTTGACCGACTGATGAAGCCTCGTGATCTTGCGGTCCTTCCGGAATGGTACGATTTCCCCGCACTTCCTCATTACCTTACCCCGACCCCAAAATTATGTGCCATTCAATGTAGTTATGGGACAGTGCCAACTAGAGCAAAGATCTCATATTCAAAATAACTCACTAAAGCGCCATAAAATTTCATATTTTGCATAAACAGATAAAAACACCCCTAAAATATTAATTTCTTGAGAGATATTAGATGGGATTCTGCTTCAATCATAGCACCATTTTGCATGTAACCTATCCCACAGGAGCCACATTTTTCAAAAGGACGGGGGAAACCCCCTTTCCCTTAGACCCCTCCTCCATGAACGGCGATCAATCACAATCTTTGCTCCCTCCCCCACTTCACCAACTCAAATGCTCCCCCTGCCTCTGACTGTAAGAGGTAATTGGCCTTATTCGGGTGAAACCTGTTAATCCCTTGCCACCCGGCCTATATTCTAATCAATGATGTTCCTAAGTTTGCCCAGGCGTGGTGTTTTGTAGCAGTTCTCGTCTGCGGCAAGTTGAAATAATCAATTTCCGAATGAATCACTCAATATCAAGGGGAAAAATGATCAGAACCAGATGAATGAACTACTAGGACATTGCTGGCAATCGTTAATATATGAATGCATTAGCCGGGGGTGGTTCATTGATTCGTTGCTACATGTGACCATGCAGTCACGCAACCATACGGTCAGCTGAGGAACTTACGGTCGAAGCTTGTGACGGCGTCATACTATCAACATCAAATAGCAATAAAACATTCATGTCTCCGATAGAGGTCATTTCCGTATAGTAATCTCCGATGAAATATTTGGTCCTCCATTTGCTAGGAATAGGTGGAAAATGAAAGAACGCAATGGTTTGTCAACTACACCTATATGTCCTTCACGGATATTAAACCCTATAGTCAGTACTGTACCTTGTACCTCAATCGAGCTGGTACCCCCACAGGAGTGCGGTGACAATCACCACCAATAACTACTTGTTAGAGAAGAGTAAACAAGGATAAACGGACTGATATTTGATGCACCGTATACCTAACTATTCGAAGTAGACACAGAGTATTCTGAACTTGTTGAAAATTGCGCTTGGAAGGTAGCCACAAATTGAATTTTCGGAAGAAAACACATCATCAACATCAACACCCCATGCAGTTTCACAGTTATCTACCAAAAACGTTTGGCATCAAATTATGCAAAACAATAATTTATTGTCGAGAGATGGAAGAGAAATACGAAAAGCGATTTTGTTTCAGTTTTACGGGGGCGGAGGTAGCGGCGTTGTGATAGGCAGTTAGGGGGGTCATACTTCGCGCGAACGCTTGCACCCTTCCGCAGGGGCACATGAGAGTGCGTTATAGGGTCCCTTTCGTGGGTCCTGAGGGACGAAACCCTCGGAAGCTAAACAATTCGTTGAGTCGAGAGGATCCGGGATTCGAACATATTCAGGCATTAACAGGTGCCCGTTTTCCGAAACAATATAAGTCTTCATTGAAACTATAGCTGGTAAAACTTTGGTGCATAAAACATTAGTATCAATTAGTTGTTGGTACTCACCTTATCATACCATGCCA
The DNA here is from genome assembly GCA_026419785.1 of Sclerodactyla briareus. Classification (NCBI taxonomy): domain Eukaryota; kingdom Metazoa; phylum Echinodermata; class Holothuroidea; order Dendrochirotida; family Sclerodactylidae; genus Sclerodactyla; species Sclerodactyla briareus. Next base: position 49,463 of record JAODTK010004532.1, on the reverse strand, counting down.
CCCAGTTGATATGTCTAAAACTAAGCGGAATACGTTTTCCAATGAAGCGACCTTCGATAAAATCGCTGATCCCAATTCAATAAAAAACGAATAACCAGTGATCAAACTGGTTTGTTTGGATTAGCAACAAACAGGCTAAGCCATTCCTTCAATTTCAGATTTCGCACCTTCCTGAGGAACACCCATTCCCCGGGCATTCCCAGGACTGCTAATGGCTGAATGCTCTTGGTTGCAACCGATTTTGACTTGAGCCGGTGCTAGTGATTATTTTACATAGTAGTATATACGTGGTTTCCAATCGTAAATGCTCGGACAGGGAGGCCGAGGGCGTGGGATACACGGTCGGCTGCTAACTGACCTGGAATCGGACAACGAATCGCCCACGCATGAGTAAAAAGTCATATCAGATGTGCGCAGTTTTGCGCGAATATGGTCAACGGTTGACGTTGACGAGTATGGCCAACCATACACGCGAATTTAATGTTAATTAAAAAATCCTCGTCCGATGTCATGGCGTCCTAATACAGACGCAGTGTATACTTTACACTGAAACTTGTAAGCATTGATTTTACTAGAGCGTCAGTAACCTCTTTTTGATCACACTTCTGGGAAAGGTTGGAACCACCAGAGACTAACGAAACTGATTTTTATATATTTGTTTCGCTGTCGCGATGAATAATTTATTGTCAATAAGATAAAGTATGATAAGAGCTGTACGTGAACTCTCAAACTAATTAATCTATCCAAACGATAACACACTGAACATCATAAGAATGTTTAATTTTGTATGTTTTTGTCTCCGGATGTCTTTGTTTAGTTTATAATTTATTAACTGTCGCGTGGTCTGATCGCTATACTAAACCCTTATCATATCCTAACCCCCAACCATGGGGATCCTGAATTTGTTGTGATCAAATGACTTCACAAACAATTCCTTTCAAAAAAAAAAAACAAATGGATTGACTAGTGACGAATTTTCTGTTGAATTTTTAGCAAAATCACATTATCGGAGCGGCTATAGCTTGCCAGCCCTAAGATTGGCAATTTTGCTATTGCCCAAGTCCCACTTTCAATTCATTGGACTGAATAATGATGCAGTCTCGAAGTAGATACTAATTAAACAAGAGGGTTCTTGAACCGCTAGTCTCGTCTCTTTTACTATAGTAGTTGTTTCTTCGTGTATGAAATCATCATGTTCCAACCAGTCCTGATCGGAAGGCTGAAGCGAGTGAATTGCCAGTTAGCAGATCCAGCTAATCACGATAGAAATAGAGCATAATACAGGTGATGCTTGTTCCAGCCCCTATTGCCCCACGTGTGAATAGTACTAACCACCCAGCAATCACAAAAACGTTGTTAACGCGGTATGAGAATGATCCTTCTAATGTTTTTAAAAACATTATTTGTGGTGTCCAATAATTACGTTACGAAATTCTTTTTGCAACATTTTTATTCGTTCGAACAATAAATCTGATATTATTCAAGGTTTTGAAACATTCTACAATCACCCCAATAAAACGTCATGAGAATGATTCAATAACACCCCATTTAACGTTTATGAACCATTTTTTCAAAATCTCTCGAATATTATAAAAACGTTTGCGTTTGCTGGTCTTTGACCGCCTTTAATTTCGAATTCCTTGAAACTAATCATTGTCGACAATGACTACCAAGTTTTGTGATGATGTGACTATAATGGGAAAGTTGCTTATTGTGCAAACTAGGCACATTACTGAAACACCAGTAATTCTTTCTCAAATTGATCCTCATATGGGGCAGGTCCAACAGTGGCTCACATCCAATACCATTTATGAAAAGGACTAAATTGAAAAAAGGGCATTAATTATTGCAAATTAGACAATTGAAGTAAAATCCAGTGACCTAAATAATGTTAGAATTGTTTTGAAACTGAAAGGTAAACCATATTTCACCAGTTTGTTAGAGTCCGACCAATGTTGGTATAATTTGCAAATTAGACAACTTAATTGAGCATAGTTCATGGCTGAAAATCTAATCATTTCATCTACATTATATCCCTGCATACTATGTGCCAATGATTACCATAGCTTCCTGATGGATGTTTGCTCCTGGTAGTAATTAGCTGAACAATATAATCAAAATAAAATAGGAATAATATAATATAATTATTGTTTTTTTTCTAATTGAGTCGTATTCACCCAACCTGATGCCACATACACAATTTCATGGAATTGGTCCAATGGTTTCGTAGAAATTCTGTAACAGCAAGTGTGAACACACACAATATACGCACGTAAAGTGATTGATGATTGTGCCCTCCTGACACTGGTCAGGTGAGAGGAAAAATGCCATGAAATATGACATTAGAACGATATTAGACTTCCATTGACTTTAGATATTTCAGCACAGCGGCAGGACATATCAGCAAGTTTCATTACCCTTCGTATTATTGTTTTTGCTAAGTCAGATGAATGCTGCCTTCTCAATAATCGTCGAAAAATTAGTAAAGTTTTATTTCACAATCAGCAGAACTATTCTCATATGCCAGTTTCAGCAAAACGTTCTAGCTCGACAGAGGCGGCTCGGAAGAAAATTGCACGGCGATGCGTTAAATGGCCCAAATCGTCAGTTCTGACGCGGCCGAGGAGAAGATGGACAGTTCAAAAATGTAAATTTCGCATGACTTGATTGAACCATGTCTTCTTCCCCCCCCCCCCTCCTTTGGACACCCCAAAAAAAAAAAACGTGTTAGTAGGGTTCGTTCGTTTGTGTAGTTGAAGTCTACTACTTCTCCAGTGTGTATGCCAAGCATGACGTTAACGTTGCTTTCAACACACTGAGTGATGAACTAAGCGCCCTCCCTGACACGCACTTCCCGAAAGTAGGTTCCCCAGAAAAAAAAAAAAATCAGGAGTAAGCCTTGGGTGACAGCTGCTATCGAAAAGTATATCAGTCACAAAAAACCCAACCGTCTAATCGGAAGAAATGGATTAGTCCTTTCTCAATCAAATCGACTCTCAATAGACCATTAGCGTATGGTAAAATCAGCATACTACAAGGATGCCTCATCTAAAACCATCTCTTCAAACAAGAAACCTTGGAGATTCTCTGAACGAACTCCTCAATAGAAGAGGCAAGTCTACCTGTGACGATTCAAATTGATCTTCAATAGTCTGCAATACGGACAGTGCAGACAGCGCTAATGTACTTCAAAGCTAACTTTTGCATACTACTGGTTGTAACTCATTGAACAAATTATTGGTAATTGTGACCCTACGCAGTTCATGAATCCCATTATGTCCTTCATCTTCATCCCTCGCTCCTGTCACTAGTCGAGAGGTTTGGAGGGAGATTAACTCACTCAAAACTATCAATCTTCTGGTATCGATGGCTTCCCTCCGAGTGTCATTAGGAGTGTATCTCATTTCTTCCTCCAAGCCGTCTGCTATTTCCACAGGTTTCGCTAAGTGTATCTACCGTTATTCCTTGAGAAAAAAAAATCATGAAATCTTGCTTCAAATTGAATGAAACTTCACACTCCTGGGTGAAGAAGGACCTTATACATTTGACATTATCTCCAATTGTCTTTTCAATGCGAACATTAGCGAACAGGTGTCTATGCAAATAGCGTCTCATCAGACTGACGGACATTAATTTTGGCTTCCTCCGGGCTTTGTTCTCGGGCCACTCGTTTCTTCTAATCTATGTTAACGACATGACAAAAAATGGCGGCGTCTCAATGAATCACTCCCGCGTCTCATTTGCTTACGAACACGATGACTTTCGTCCATGACTAAAGACTGTGGTAACCTGGTTTCTAAAGCAAAAAACGCCATCAGTAATCTTAAAAGGTGGTGTTGACCCAACAGCTCACACTCACATCTTGGGAAGACCAACTACACTATTTTTCACGCTAAGATGATTAAAGAATTCCTGTCCCAATGCCTCTGACATTGAAAGTTTTCAGATTTGCCGTACTGAGACATGTAGGAACCTCGGGCTCCTCGTTGACGAGAAGTGTCTTTAACCTTCATATTGATGACCTGTGCAGTAACCCAGCCATCTTTCATCATCTAAGATCTTCGATTCCTATCACTGTGGCCCTTCAAGTCCACCAAATTGATATCTTGCTCTTCAGTCCTCAACATCTGCAAATTTTGCAAATAGAATCCGAGACATGACATTCAAGCATTACTTGTGCTAACGAATTCTCCACACAGTAGCTCCGGCATACTCAACGTTGAAGAATATCACGAATTCAAGATGTTTTCACCTACAAATATTCACCACGATTCGTCAAATATTTTTCGTAATCACATTCACTCCGCAGCTGACCTTAGCTCCCTATTTCCTAGAAACAACGATTGTTTTAACTGTCCCAGGCCAAACTCTATCCTCAGTAAATTCTAACTGAACAATAACTGCTGTAAGTCGCTACGTGTCTTCAAGAAATTTTTCAAGAATCACCTCGCTTCCGTATATTAGAATTCCTACTGTATTGTGGTTATATAAGTTTTACCTTGGTTGCTATCTCTGTAAGCTACTGTGTTTTTCTCAGCATCATGACATACGTTCCATGAATATTGTATCGTACCTGTATTTGTATCAACTAAAATGACTGAATAAATATTATAAATAATATAGATAGTTCATAGGTACATATCATGGTTGAGACTGTCTGCCAAATCGGTTAGCTGCTGCCACTGAAGATCTGCACTCGTCAAAATTGGCTGCGTCGTATCATGTATTCTGAGATTCAGTATATTTCTCTCGGCGACAGATTTAAACCCACTACAACCAATTCCTCCCTTCCCAGGCACAGTTGTGTGGATGTATGGGCGAAGAAGTTGAACATTACAAGTAACAGAAAAATACATATGTTTAAGTCACTTTGTTTTTGGAACAGTTGATAACGAAGTTAAACATTGCTTTTCTTCAATTCAAAATGGTACTTGTTGGACAGGATATTCATAAATGGGGGAATCCACTTCCATGTTCGTAAGGGAATCCAGAGCAGTCCAAAATAGCGACTACAAGGATCCACAAACGACCTGCTCAACTATATGATGTCTAGCCTTTACTTGATTGCCAACAACGTCCTCAATGTACAGGCGATGCTCTGAAATTATTGTGATTTCTCAGACTGAATCTCAGGAAATTACATTGCACCTAGTCACCAGTCAGACAGTCCTGTTTCCAAGTGATTGATATATGATCTATCAGTCGACCTCTGGACTTCGCCGTTTGATGGCCTTGTGTCTCCCCCCCTAATTCCATTTTCACAGTGGACCCTTTAGTCACAACCCTTTGGAATAATACACAGGTGGATCTTGTGAACTTTAATCATATATCTTGATTCCTATTTATTGCATGAGTCAATCGACTTCATTGGGAAGCTCTAATAGAATGATCAGAATCAAGACCTCAAATGAACCGACTAGACTTACTATACATCTCCCACAACGTGCTGTACCACAGTATGCAGATCAGTGCACCTCATAAATTCACAATCACACGTTTGACCATTTCCATACCAGTAACAAGTTAGGGTGTCTGAAGTTATAGGGAACGTTTATATGTGCACGTAATCTTCCCCCAGAGTATTACAGATTGCCAATTGAACAACTGTTCAATTGTTGTGTTCTCCCCTCCGGATATGTAACCCAGTATCATTGTAGCCAATGGTAAGCAAAATTTTACAACCCCACTTGGAAATGGCCAGTGCCATTACATCCCCAACACCAGTAGTCAGTGTTAGGACCATGAGGTTTTGTCAATTGTCTGTTTTCCCCCTTCCACAGATGCACCCCGACCCCCCATCACCCCCCCGTTCCTTTCTTCTCAGATGCTATAGCCAATAGTACACACCCCCCTTCATATCATATTTACGTTCACACATAATGTGCAATTTCCAGAGAGCTCTTTCTTACAACCACAACCTAGAGTCCATTCCAGAGGCGTTCATCTGTCAATACATCTCCCTCCAATTTCCAGGGCCATTGGTGATCTAGAATTTGTAAATATATGGTTGGTTTTATTCCAGAATGGATGCATTGTCTAAGTTCCTTTGGAGTTGAGGGAGACGGTGAGGGGAGGTGAGGTATTTGTCTCTCAACACAATCACACCCCAGTTTTCTTTTGCTAAGAAGGGGGGGGGGGGAACTACAAAGAGAAGGAAGTGTTTCTCAGTTGAGTTTCATTCTACATTGTTTGGTTGTTTCAGTTGTGTCATCATCGATTTACCAGATTGAGATTGACGCAGCAAGAGGAGAGGGGTTTCTGGAGGAGGTATGGGAGGCATGTTAGGGATAAAAAAAAAATCGGGTTTTCCTAATTAGTTTTGCGATATTTTACCCTCAGCATATTTGCCCGCGCTAGGCCAGACGTTTACGATTGCGCTTGTTAGTTAGGTGACAGTAGCACAGGTCAATTGAGTGATCGCAAATTGCCAATTGCTTGCACATAATACATTTTCAAACCTCGATCCCCATTGTCCTGTGCAATAGCTAGCACCTGACTAAAGACGGCAGATAACATTCCAATGACCTGGGCAGGTTGCAGGAAGATCCGACCTGTTGGGCCAGCTTTCTCTCAAAGGTTAAACCATTGAACCTGGTAGTTCAGAGATGCCCGGAAGTTTCTCTGCTGGATCATCTGGGAAGTACATGATGCACAGTTACTCTGGGGAACTTCATCTTACTAGGAAGGGTTCTATTGGCTATGTTATAATCCGAGGGGAAACGGGAGAAGGCGTAGGGTTGAGGTTACATCGCCGGAGGATAAACAGAGGCTTACCATTGGTTACAATGATAATTTGAACGGAAACCAAGTCTAGGCAGGGGGCTGGCACATTGGGCAACGTTGTGGAAAGGTTGGAACATATATAGGAGGGAAGAACACCAATTGGAAAGTTGGTAAACTGACAATCTTCAATACCCAGGGAGAAGATATGTGTCACCATAAAACTTTCCCGAAAACTTTCCCACTGTTGTAGAGACCCTCTCTAGTCCTCAACCCTCCATAGCCACGCCTGCACCAACTAGGTAACCCTATTATAATGCCATGCGTGGAACCATTTTTTCAATGTGCACGGCCAGGAATTACTGAGGCTCAATTTTGCTCTCGTATCGTCATGCTTCCCCAAAATGACTGTCGTTTATTCTTGGTGCCCACACTCACCAATTAGACAACCACTGTACAAAGGTGTTCTAATAACAAGTTACATCAATTTGCCTATTGACAGTGCGAAGTAAGGGAAACCTTCCTGGGAATTCCCCAAACTAGATTTCAAGCCCTCCCATGGCAGGTCATCACTTTGTCAACAAAATGGGTATATGGCACCACCCTCGTGCACCTCTGAACTGACATGTCAATGAAAGTTACATACCCCATTTAATTTCAAGAGACCAGAGTCCTCACTCCACTGTACATCAAAACCATTGACTGACAATGACTTATCAGCTTATTCATTGCCTTTGTAACTGGCTCATTGGTGAAATGAACTCACTATGAGTGACTGGTCTTCCTATTGGCCAATATCTTGCTAAAAGCAAGACCATATTGTAAAGAAGCCCTTTCTAAAATAAGGGCTATCGCTATTTTTGTATTACTCATAGGTCGTAGTATTACCAACATATCGTTTGCAAACTTACTTTGACAAATTTTCAATTGAAAAAAAAATAGATTCTGCTCATTACAATTCAGGTGACGTTGATGTCAACCATCAGCAGCACACACGGCCGTGCGTTGTTAATGGATGGGAACAACCTTGAATGGATTCCGGCGAAATAATCGCCCCAAATTTTGGTCATGAATATTATTTTACAGAAGGCTTTCAATAACTTTTTCATTACCGCAAATGATAAGTACCGCAAGAATGATGCCTCTGACGCCGTAAAATGAACCGTCAGAATCGAAGCCAATGTTAATAGCTCTGCGCAGGCGTATTGCGACTTGCTTAGTACGCCGCTCGAGTTTAGAAAAATCTGAATCCATGTCATGTTGGGAGTCAAAAAGATTATTCATTCAACGTATGCCCAAACTAGGTGGGAGGTTTGTCTAAGCAATTTCCGATCAGATCAATAGAGTATTTTCCCAGCAGGCATGGCCGCTTCCCGTAATTTAGTAAAACAGAAAAGTTCGATTGCGCAATCAACGTCGACGTCGCACCGTCCACTGGCCCCGGCCCACAATAAGTTCGACAGCGAAGCGCCCGAAGTCACACAGACAGGCGTTTGTTTTGGCAAGTCACCGATGGTATCTATTCATCCTTCCCATATGTGATATTAGTAATCGAGGTGAAAGTCAAACGCCTGTTTCACAGCTCATTGGTACAATGACTCTACAATACTCACCTTGGCTGAGGTCATGAGGGTGTACCCTTGACATTGACTAACAATGACTCCAGCTTAGTCCTTCACATTAGTAACGACACATTGTGTTTGAAGGAGTTAGTCAATAGAGGGCGTTATGACATAGAGCTAGATGATTAAATCTGTCGGGTGCTGATAGCGATTATGTTAGTTAGGTGCCCCTGATAAGGGAAGGGTCAGATGGTTAGGAGAAGCTGAAAAAACGCCGAGAACGAAAACCTAAGGGGCGAAACAAGATGGCAGCACAATAAATTTCAGCATAACGATCTCATGTTTGGACTGATATTTTAGTAGGAACGTAGTCATCTACGAACTAATGGGGGCAGGGCGGAGGTTTTCCCCGACAGGAGAATATATGCGGCAATGATTACCCTACGATGGAGTTAGTTGTGCGATAACTCTGACCGAAAATAAATCTCGTAGGACACCGAAACATTCGGAAGTAGTCCTATGCTGCATATATTACATGCTGTGTCAGCCGGTGTGCGTACAGTCCCAGAGTTAGGCTACCGTTAGACTAAAAAGATAATTATAACACTAACAGATCGGAAAAGCGTCATGCCCTAAGTAGAAACACAATTGAAGATCCTCGACAAGGAGGACAAAAATAAAATGAAAATAACGCGGAGAAACAGGAGAGGGGCACTAACGAGGGTCCTGAACGGAATGCAGGACTTGAAAAACCGGGCAGAAGTGGATGCATGTTTCCACAAAGGTGGAGGAGTCACATGAAGCACTTGTGGACATGACTGAGGACGATGAAGAATTCAACATAGAAACCATGATGTGGATTGCCAGCAGACTCCAGCTTGGTTAAGAGGGAAATAAGGGAAACAGTGACCCACCTGGGACTGGAGCTGGCGTAGGCGTAAATCAACCTGACTGGGGAAGTCCACATGACGTTGGGGGAGTCAACCTGACGCTGTGGGGGAGTCAACCTGACGCTGGGGGAGTCAACCCTGACTCTGGTGGAGTCAACCTGACACTGGGGGAGTCAACCTGACGCTGGTGGAGTCAACCTGCGCTGGTGGAGTCAACCTGAACCGGGAGTCAACCTGACGCTAGGGGAGTCAACCTGACGCTGGGGGAGTCAAGCTGACGCTGGGAGAAGTCAAACCTGACGGCGGGGGGAAGTCACCTGACGCCTGTGGAGTCAACCTGAGCTGGTGGCGTCACCTGCCCTGGGGGAGTCAACCTGGACCTGTGGGAGTCACCCTGACCGGTGGCGAGTCAACCTGACCCTGGGGGAGTCACCTGACTCTGGGGAGTCAACCTGACGCTGGGGGGTCAACCTGACTCTGGGGAGTCACCCTGACGCTGGGGGGGGGTCCGGTCTGACGATGGAGGGATTCAGCCTGGCCCTGGGAGCCAGCCCAGATCTGAGGAACCAGCCTGCTGGCTGGAAGCCAACTGACAAAAGAAGGGGGAGCCTGCATAGCCCTATCGCGCACGGAGATGCGAGTTGACGAGCGCCACGTGAGGGAAGAGGTAACTGTCCAACGAGCCCGGAGCCAAATTCGATGTGATGGCATTCAAGCTGGCGATGGAGCTGCCCAAAGCCAAGGTCAAGAGTTTGCAGGGAGTAGCCACTTATTGAAGTTTAATTACCAACTTTAGGACGAATGCGGCTTCGAAACTGACTGATGATGCAACAGGACTTCAATCCTTCGGACCTATAACAAAGTTGTGCTCTTGTCTGGTGAGAAGGGATATGTTAAAAAACTTGAAACATATTGCAAAGCAATTTTTGCCACCCCATATGGTACTGGATTCCCTGAAGTCAACCAGTTTCTAGTGAATGGGATTGGTTTGGGGGTCTTTGGTATAGAGGCTATGAAGGAGTGTCAAATTACCCTACAAAAATGGGGTATCCAAATGATTTAAATAAGTACATCAAACCTGCTCAGAGTTCAGCGCCTGTTACCAGCTCCATGCAGGCCAGATGGGTGAATGAAGCCATAAAATCCTCACCTCAAGGGAACCCTCTTTTCAGGATTGTTGACATTCCTGGAAAGGCAGGCAGAGGTTGGTAAGTACATGTTTGGAAGCAAAGGGGTCGGCCTAAGTTGCTGAAAGGAAACGAGGTTGGGTCATATTATGCAGACAACCTAGGAGGGGAAAATATTCCAACATTAGGGATAGGTCTAACAAGTGTAGCTGTGGGTGGGAGGATGTGGGGTGGGGGATCATACCCTGGGAGTGTTCAGAGCTCAAATGTTTGATGTGGATAGACGCTAGCAGCTGGCAAAAAGAGAAAAGCGATGTTCAAATGATTGAGCAGTCCTTTTGCCAGGAACTGTAGGAGACAGATGAAGTGCAACACATGGGGTTGCACGCGAAACCATACCAGGTTCTTGCACAAGGGAAATCTGGCCACAAGGGGGAACGGTTCAGATCATTTTCTCAGGAGGGGAAAACAGTGTGGCGCCAGGATTTCAACGACGGGTGGTCCGAGTTCCCCGACGGGGGGGGGGGGGGGGGGGGGGCCCAAGTTTCCCGACGAGGATCACCCTACCCCCTAAGTCCAAAACCTGCATTTTTGATGTTTTCATTTTTCGAACATTTTCTTGAAGAAAAAAAAACGAAAAAATGAAATACACATTGTGGAGAGCAATGTTTACTTTCAATAGCTTCCCACTTAAATCAGCCGTGTGCCCTATTAGTAGAAGAGGGTCAGTATTCCCAATAACTGCCCAGGAAATACCTGGGCACTGCGTCGTGAAAGCACACCACCTCTACACAGAGGCAAAACATGATAAGACTGCGAAGCTAGCATTCTCCCCAACAAAATTGTAACTTAATCTCTTGCAGGGACATTTTGAAGATTCCATAAGGCTTGGTATCCTATCTATATATTCCACGATTGTATAGTCCCTGGAAGATGATTACGTGATCTTAAACTCGAGCGAGGAATTGGCAATTACTATAGAAAGACATGAGGCGCGCGAAGCGCCCGAAAATTTTCAGCTTCAATATAAGAATTTTCACTATAAAGAAGTTTTGGAAATATATACTTTCTGGGCAAAAAGCCCCGCGGGTGTTTACAACATTTAGCGTACCCACTCGGCTCCCCGACAATGGGAACAATTCCCCGACGGGGGGGCCAGGCTTCCCCGACGGAGGGGGGGGGCATTGGCCCCCTGCCCCCCCCCCCCGCTTGGCGCCACCCCTGGGGGAATCCCTGGGAGGGGAGCACTAAAGGGGAGAAGACCAAATCAGATAAGATAGGATAGATAACACTCGCAAATATTTGACCCAGGGGTCAAACATAGCCCTAAGAACAATCCCAGTAATGTTAGTGTGAGTGGCAAGCAAGTGAAAGCCATTGCACTCCTAGACGATGGGGAGCAATAAAACCTACATTAATACTGATCTGTGTGGTGAGTTTGGGTAATAGGGGCGGCTGAGAGGCAGTTGTCAATGCCTTTGGTGGAAGACAAGAAAAGATTCACAACACAGCACGTGAGTTTTTACATCTCCCCAGTCAATGAACCAAAACTGACGAAAAAAAAGGAGAAATTAATGTAGTACCACAACAAAATGTGGACCATGGAACCTTGACCTGCGCCGTGGAGGAGAGCGTGTAATGAATGGGAACATCTTAGGAATATTAACTTCCAGAAGGCAACAGTGGGCAAACAGTTGACATTCTCATAGGGGTAGATAATTTTGAATTACGCACGGCCATAGAAGAAAGACATGGCAGTAGCAAGACTTGACCCCCATGGGGTTTGGACCGATCTCAAGGGTGATACGAGGGGTTACCTGTCTAGGTAACACTTTAAAATGTACTAATCAATTGGAGTCTACATATAAACCTACTGAGGAAATTCTGGGAAGTGGAATCTTTGGGGTGAACGAAATTGAAGTTCCATACCGCAGAGAGAAACGGCAGATAGATTGCTAACAGAGTATTTGGTACATGGGTAATGAAGGTAGTAGTCGGTATTCTGGTGTGGGTATACCATGGAATGAAACCAGTTCATAGCTCAGAACACTATGACCGTCGGCATTAACAAACAGCTAACAGGAGAGGAAGTTGATAAGAAAAAAAAGGACGGAGAGTTCTTATAAGAAGGTCATTGATGACTATGCTTGAAAGGGGTATGTAAAAAGTACGCACCTGGGGAGACGTAGGCCATATAGTCAATTGTTTCTACCCGACTTTCCAGTGGCGAGAGCAGAAAGGGAAACACAAAAGTGCGCAATGTGTATGATGCTCTTCGAAAACCGGGGGTTTCTGCTGACTGATGCAATTTTTCCAGGGCCTAATTTGCATCAATGAGCTTTTTTTCGGTGTTCCGAAAGAACAGGATGGCAGTATTTGTGACATTTCAGAGATGTATTTGCACAGGCGAAGGCGAGGTGCACGGCGAACAATCTATGTGCGCTTCTTATGGAGAGACATGAACCCACTGGCAGTTCCAGATGTTTATGAATTCCTGTCGACCTGGTGTTTTGGAATTCATCATGCTTCCTCATTCATTGCCCTAAGGGCGCATGGGTTAATGCTGAGGAAAATAAGAGTAGGTTGCCATTAGCTGTGGAAACTGTCAATCTATCCACTTACAATTGAATTACGTACGGATTCAGTTGGGAATGAGGAAAGCAGGAGGGAGTTGTTATCAACAACTTGGGGAGCAGCACAACCCCCGGGGAGCACAGAATGAAAGCAGAATGTCAATTCGGACGAGTAATTGGAAATCACCCCCTCCTGACCACAGAGAGGAATCCAGTTAATGGAAGGTAAACTACCCTCAGTGAAAACTCTGGGACTGATCAGGCAGGCTGATCATGACGGGTTCATTTTCAAGGGGCCAGGAGTAGAAGATGCGATGAAGAACTCACAAAGCGGAAAGTACTGAGCTTGATCGCATCAGTCTTTGATCCAATTGGATTCATTGCTCCTGTGGCTAAGATGATAATGCAGCAGGTTTTGAGCGAGTGGCCTTGATTGGGATGAAGTATTGGCGGGGATCTTAGAGGCAAGGTAGAATATCCCTATTGGGGAGTGTGCAGGTTGCTTACGTTTGTCGATGCGTCTGGTGAGGCTTTATGGCCGAGCTGTGGTTACCTTAAGACGGATGATGGGGAGAGGGTCAATGTCGCCTTGGTCGATCAAAGACCAGGGTAGCCCCATCAAAGTCAATGAGCATTCCTAGACTTAGGTTTGTTGGCTTGCAGTTTTGGAGCTGAAATTGACAAGGTCATTAGCTTGTAGTCTTGGCTAGGATATCAAGCCTGCATTTTGTTGCTCGAGTGCCAGCATTAATTATGCTGTGGTGATCCGCGTCGCAGTCGTAAACTTCAGCTTTTGTTGCAATAGAATGGCAGATCCGAAGGAGACGAGCCAGTTCGGTGGAGGCATGTTCCGTCTCTACAAAACCACGCAGATATTGCATCTAGAGGGTGTTCTGTGGAGGAGTTGAGCCGGAGTGAGATGTGGTGGTGAGGACAGAGTTTCCGAAAAAGGAGAGTAACGGTGGGCTGAGAACAAATTTATCAGATTGAGACACCACTTGCACAGAACAGAGATAATGTGCAACGTTCTTCTGTAAGACGTTGTCACGGAAAGACGAAGATGATTGGCGCCTGATCCAAACGGTTTTGCTAGGTGGGAAGACTAGTTCGGGTATAGGCCATGTTTATAGCAGTGTTGGAGGACTCGAGGCCGGCCTCGAGGCCGGCCTCGAGGCAGTTTTTTTGGCGCCTCGGTCCGGTCTCGCCCTCGGGGGCTGCGGCCTCGGTCGAGGCGGGGTCGAGGCTGGACTCCTTGATATATTTGCAATTAAAAAAAAAACAGTTTAGGTCCCAATGATGCTTCTGGAACTGTTGTAATTACCGCGACAACTGAACTAAAGTAGCATACTCGGTATTACCCACAAGACTGCTTATAACAGATCCACATTACTTGCTAGAGTGTCGGCTGCCTAGCGGAGCTAGCGGCCATGGACAGCTTAACACTGTTGAATGCACTTGCACTGCACAGTGCACATACACATATGTTGCTTTGTGTACAAAGCAGTGAATCCTGCAGCTGGCGCTGCCACATGTGAACACTCACGCCCCCCCCCCCCTTATGTCGTAGAGTGTGCGAGGTGACATTCTATTTCCAGTGGCATGAAAAATTCTTGTGCATAAGCCTGACCATTAAAACTACAGGAATGTTGTCTGTGGCTGCAATCGTGGAAAGTATTTTATTTTTAACCAAGTTACTCCATCCAGCAGTGCTCGAACTGCAATTTTGTATTTCAAAGGATGATTAAACACTATATAATTATAATCTGTCACATCACCCTACTGTAGTCTTTACACCAAAACTCACACCAAAATTATATTTTGGTATTCCTTTATTTATGATTGATTTTATCCAAGGAATCTATGTATCTATCTATTTGTGTTGTGTGTGTGTGAGCGGGGTGTGTGTGACCCTTGTTAACCCGATAGACTCCGACCCCCACCTGGTGGATTCAAGTTCATACTTGGTACTTGGAATTTTAGAATGTTAATTTTTATAGATTTACATGTCGTCCACAAATTGATCGGATGGCATGTCATCTGCTAATAAATTCCACAACCTTTTGGAGGCCAGATGGTGCGGCAGAATCAAGTACGCTGCTTCATATGCCTGGTTAGGAATGTGCCATCTGACCAGCTATAATGCGCCAGAAGATTGTTAAGCAATGGGAGGGGAGGTCTCTGCACACCGGACCAAGCGTTTCTCCCGATAAATGGAATACCTGATGGTTTTAGAAGTGCAGTGCACGCGTCCTCCTTTCTAAGGCCAGTACCTGTTCAACCTAATGTAGGTCACAAACTTGTGTAGGCTGGATTATGTCAAAGTGGTCAACTATACAGGCAGTATATTCAAGGTGAATAGCAAATTTGATTGAGAATATAACCTTTATACTACGCAAATCTCACAAGCATTCACATTTTCACAGCTGCATTCATATTTTTTCCATTTCTGATTACTGACTTCAAGATTAAAATTTGTTGCATATCAACTTGTGTTCAATCCTCATTTTCGTGACTTCAAACCTTCTTGTCTCCATATATTAATCATAAGGACTAGCTGTACCATGGCAAACAAGACACAATTATTCATGCTTCAACCTGGTAATTCAAAATTTCATGCTATAATATTCTTGCCCGGCCTCGGCCTCGGAAGTTGCAGCCTCGGCCTCGGCCTCGATGGGTGCGCCTCGTCCTTGGCCTTGGATCCGCGGCTCGACCACAACACTATGTGTGGTACACCATCAAGGACTCTGGGGTGGCTCTGTACCGGCTAGGTCGCTTTGTATCCACAGTTAGACACGATGGTGATAAGATACTGGATGCTCTACTATGAATGATGCTATTCCTATATGATGTAAGGTAGCCGATTGTGTTGCCAAGAAAGCATGCTGTAACTAAATTGATCGTGAACCATTACCATAGATGAGAGGGCATGTTGCTGGGTAAACCACACACTTGCACTATTATCCGCACTTAATTGGATAGCAGCAGCTAGTAATAGTAGGTGTTCTGAGGGAAGGCTAAAGTAGGCCAACATGTTATGGCACTCCTTCCAGTGGAGAGGGGGCATGTTGCTGGGGTGCCCTGTGGGGACCGAACGCCCAGGGATCTCACTAGAGGGCTTTTACTCATATCAAAATATCCTCTAGATGTTTGAACCAGGTTTGCACGTACTAGTCACGTTCTTACTAATTTCCTAGTATTTTTCCTATTTGTGAGTTTATTATTCATCTTCAGATTCAGGATATATTCTTGAAGACATCTTTTCATTGGAATAACTGAATTTTTAGAAGTGAAATTAAAGGGGGGTTGTCGACAGTCTGAGGACACGATAGTCCAGGGAGGGGAGAGTGCTTTGAAGGAGTTTGGTAAACAAAATGCGTTATTCAAGATAGATAGATTGATTTAAAATCTTTCGGTCATGAGGCCGAGTCATGTTTCGTTTTTTGTGCACTCCTCCTGATAAGGGAGGTCGAGGTGAAGGAGGAGCTGTAAAAAGAACGAAACAAGATGGCGCAGCAATGAATTCCGAATATAATCCCTAAAGGTGCTTTTACTAGCACCTCTAATGTGACGAAGGTCGAATACGCGACAAAGACTATTTTAGCTCCTGTGTTATTTATAATGGGTCTATTCATTAGGCACGCGAATCCGCGAATGTGCTATTTTTTTTTTGTCGTCTGGTCACGACCAAAACCGAATTGTCCGGTGACAAGTCAAATCGCGTGTCGCGCTCGGAAAAAAAAAACAAAAAAAGCTCGCGATTTATGACCGCTATGGAACTCCGAATGGGACACCCGGTACTGAGAAGTTCAAGTATGTTTGCTGGCAAAATAGGCATATCGTCACACATACATCGTGCAATTCCCTTTATTTCGCCTGTTAAATAGGCCTACAAGTCTATTGCATTATTCTAACTTTTCCATATGTTCGATATAGACGGCATGATGGATTGTTGGAGCGTTTTTAACCTGATTCGGTGGGATATTCTCCCCAAGGTCGCGGGAATCTTCCGCAATCGGGTTGGCTAGATATACTCGGGGAATCGACTCAGCGCCCAGAGAATGTAATTTTAGCTTTCTGACCACCATGGCATGAAATACCAAACTACTGAACAACGTCATCCCGGAAAAGGTCATGCCATGTCTATGATAACCAATGTCATATGCTGCTCGCTAAAAGCAAAAGAGTGATTCACTCTAATGAAGTATAGTCAATCAGCAAACCTCGAATGTTAGAGTGGAAATTCACTCTACTAGAGTGAAGTATCACCGCATAATGGGCGAAGATCCGTAATCGTACCTCTATGGAACATTGGAGTGGTCAGTCAGCACACTTCGAAGTCCACTCTAGAAGAGTGTAGTATTGCACTCCATACGGGCGAAGATTTTCTACAATGGAGTGAAATGGAAGTGAAATGGAGTGAAATGGAGGATGATCACACCGCACACTCAGGAGTTTACATTCACTCTTTTGTTTTAAGAGTGGGTCGCCCATTTCGTGAAAATTCTCGAAGGGGCATACAGGCCCATCGCCCTATAGGCCTATAGGCCAATTAGCCTAAGTCGTTGTCGTCATTGGGTGAAACTGCGTCTCCGTTATTTCTTCAATGAGGAGGTATATCTGTGGCAATAATGGAACATCTTGGCTAATGATGTGCTTTGCAGCACGCCGCCATGTTTCTTGTCCGTTTCGCGCTAAATAGCGCATAAATAACCGCTCATCTAGTTCTGTGTTTCCCTGCGATTTATTGCGGTGTCGGATTCGCGTGCCTAGTGAATACCCCAGCGACACGCGGACACGCGACTCCTTTTCGCCAGGCGAATCGCGTATTCGCCTATTCGCGCATTCGCGTGCCAGGTAAAAGCAGCTTTATGTTCGGACTGAATATTTGGTAACGAACGTAGTCATCTACGAACCAATTGGCACAAGGATCCACACGTGAGTCACTGGTCTTCCTATTGAAAAATACTCGACAATGACCCACCTTGACTGACAATGACTATACAGCTTAGTCGGTCACATTAGTAACTAACAACACGGTACAATTACCTAGTCTGTGATCACACGTCTTACGGTTAGACAATGACATCTAACAATGAACTCACCATTGCTGGGGTATTGAGGGTGCATTCTTGGAATTGCTAGTCCATAACTGTCGGTGCCACAAGCCATAAACCACAGGTATGACATCAAGACAGAAGTGAACCAGACCCGAGTGTGAATCGCAGGTTCGAACTTCTGGAAGATTGGGGTTTAGGTCATGGCTCCTGTTACAAGCCAGTGCATTCTTCCCTCCTGATGTCTCACTCTTCTAGAAGCAGACGTTTAGAAATTCAATGTGCAATTAAAAGTATGACCCAGGTCGTTTCAGTGAAAAGCCCACGAGTGCTGTTAATTTTAATCCCCCTTATATAAGTCGTAAAAATGTATAAACACCCTACCACTTCATGCGTCATCAAAATAATCACTATGTGTCAGAATTGCACCAACCGTGCTGTTCTAAGATGCGTAAGACGTTGGTGTTTGCTTAACTTCTCGTTGATAAGTTCGTACTGTAGCGTATGCCTGGAATCTTACATCCTTGTTTTTCAGCGGCACGTGGAGACTATGTCTGAAACATCATAAACATTTTGGTTTTCTACGGGCTGAAGGTCTAATAGTTTTACAGCCTCTTGATTGAATGAACATACCAATGGTACTGACTCGATTTGATACATTAATATTTATGTGGAGCACCGCGTATATGACTCGACATGACTGAACCAAGGGTTGGGACCATGGACCACCTGGATGCCCATGGCACAGGCCGTCACTTTCAAGTGGGGGACCATATGTGGGATATGTACCTGATCAAACCCAAATAGGTTGTGTCATGATAGTGTGATGCTGAAAAATTTATCTCCAATCTGGAAAATACCATGTAGGAAAACACCAAAAGTGTATTCAGAAATGTATATGTTTCACTAGAGAATGACAAGTTACCAATGTGCAATACTATCCAGAATTCGAAGTTGCACATAAATTGCCAAATCAGTTCTATATTTTTTACTTTTCACCTGTGGCCATAATGCGAAATGTGGGAATGGATGCTGCGCCACTAGTCAAGCAGAGAACTTTTATATGGTTGAAATCATCTTCTAGAATACTCAAAAACGGCATCTTCGAGACCTTCCACAAAGATAAAAGCTTTGCTTGGAGGGGCGGACCTACAATTTTTTTCACTCACTGATGCCACTAATATATTACTCCATAGCCCGTGGATTTCCACTTGTTCCCAATGCCAAAATGTGGGAATGTATGCAGGCCCATATTTGAGCAGAGTAACTTTTATTAGGGTTGAAATCAATATCCCTAGATACTCAAACTGAATCTCCGAAACCTTCAACAAAGATAAGAATGCTTTGGTTGGAGGGGCGACCTCAATAGGTTTTTCTTCAATCACTGAGGCCACCAATATACGCCATGACTCATGGTGCATGGACGTAGTCATGGGAGGACATTTCCTTCCCCTGACTGTTGAAAATTGCCTTATGACTTTCGGGAAACAGTGTCATGTCCATCTCTTAATACCTATCCAAATCGTCAATCATGCACAAATGGCTGCGGGCGTTGATACCAGTTGCCTATCCTAGCTCTAAGCCACCCAACCATGCAGTGGGCCAGTTGGTATGTACAAAAAAGAACAGTGGACTGATGAATGGTCGATCACATTCGCACATTTTACTGTGCTTAAGAAAAGTTCCAGTGGAGACGGGAGTTTCACTATTAGATGGTAGATAGCCAAAGGTCATGCACCATTTCATCCCGTAGTTATGAGAGCAGACGCATCGAAAGTGTCAGAACACGAGACCTGGGGTCGGGTTCCATTATCCATAATAACATGAATTAGGGGGGGGAAGTTCGTTAATCGAGAAACTACGACCACTTTACGGTGTAGGCAATAAACGTTATCTATCTATCTATTCATTTATGGTACGAACTACATGGTATGCTGGTCGTCCGTGGCAAACTAAAAATGGCAAGAAGAGTTATCAATGATTAGGTAGTCAGTGTGGAGGAATATCAGTGATTGTTTTGTACATGGTCCGAACAATTGAAGACCTTCTCTTCTAACCAACTGTCATTGTCCGGCTCGTAACCGATAGATTAGTCTGGGAGGGGGAGGGGTTTTTTTTTTGAGGTAGGACCAAAGGAGTGCGCCCTCATTTACAGCCTTACCCTCCCTATTGGTGAATGTACAAATTTATGGGCCCCTGACCCATACCTTCTATCTACAGCAGTTTGTGCTGAATAACAGCTGCAAAACCTCTACTGAACTGCTGCAATATAGCTGATAACCGCTGCAACACCCTACTGAACTGCGAAAACAGTTTTTGTGTCACAAAATGCAATATACTGAGCTTGGGTCCTGGTGGGGGGGGGGGTTCTGCCCCCCACCCGGGGGACGCCACTGGTCATTGTTAATAAACCGTTCATATTATTGATGAGATTAGAAAGTGCGGGAAAGTTGTATCTGACTGTCTGCAACTGTTAATTCGTTACGATGTCCAGGGTTCAGAACAAGATGAGGCATGATCGTCGTATCCCACGCAGTTGGTTAGAACTTGTTGTTTCACATATCAACCGTTACCGATTTTCTTTTCTAGGCAGTGCAATCATCAGGCTTTTAGCTCAAATTTACTAGATAGTTTCCTTTTACCTACGGTATGGATATGTCTTAATGTCATTTGTTGAGTCCTTCTAATTTTTTATTATTTTTATTCATTTGTTAGTGGTCTTTTACACAATCTTTTTTTCTAACCACAGACTGTGACCATATGATTTTATTTACTCGTCTTTATGTGGTTCTCTATATCGCCTTATTCTTAGTGCTCTGAACCTATATTTTAGTAAAACGGAGACAATTTATTTTGTCTATCTATCTATCTATCTATCTATCTATCTACGATCTATAGATCTATCTATCTATCTATCTATTATTATCTATCTATCTAGCTATCTATCTATCTATCATCTATCTGTCGTTGTCTGTCTGTCGTATGTCTGTCTGCCTGTATGTCTGATGTATGTAGGTTGTATGTAGTATGTAGTATGTATGGATGTTGTTGCTGTAGCTGTATGTCTGTATGTCTGTCTGTCTATCTAGTATGAACACAAAAAATACACCTCTGCTACGACAGGAACCGTGATTAAATATTATATGCCTCCTAATTTTCCTGCCAATACAACTAATCTCATTTGCTAATGGATACTTTCGTATTAGCTTTCAGACAAATCGTTCTTCGTGTTTTCATAGATGCACTCCTATTGGTCGTGTGATTTTGAGTTCAGCCATGATCGTTTCCGAATCAGAGAAACGGGTAGAGTGTTGCCTACGAAAGATGGGGAGATAGGGAAAAAGGTAAAAAACCCCACAAAAAACACACATTTCGACCAGATTTTCACCATAAAAAAATCGGCGTGTAATATAATGTAGTGAGAAACCGGGAACCGGTGGTTTGCAGATTGTGCCTGATGAGGACACAGTAATCCTTCCCTCGAATCATGAATCAATAAATGAGCATTTATTAATAGGACAACTGCAGGATGAATGAAAGAGAGGCCAATCATTAGCTGAATGCGTTAGTCCAAACTCGAGGTTCATACGACTTTCCGGTACGGAGTTACAGTCCTTTGAAAGTGGGACACGTGTATTGCGCAAGATCGAAAAGCAGCCATCTTGCAATTATAAATGATGTATTCCTTCCACAACCCTGCAAAAAATGTTTTCTATTGAAATTCACACTTTAATTCACTTCGAAAAACATTTTTTCTATTGTTGTAGTGGGTTGTAGGTGTTGATGATTACTTTGGTGAGAGAAAGACAACATAACTTCTGCTAAATGTTGACTTTGTCAACAAAATGAAACATAAATTAACATGACACTTCCCGGGTGGTCCAAGTGTGGACGTGAGCGTTATGGACAATGGGAGTCTCCCGATTTCTCTGCATAAGACGAACCTTTGAAGGTCAATAACTCCACAAAGGAACATCGTATTGAAATGAAGTTTGAACCTATGATTACAGTTTTCAATTTCCACGATAGAACCTATGGTTGTTTCCAAGACTGCCGTTGTCCTTTGATAATTGAACTTTTCACAGTAAGACATTTAAAGATTTATGAAGAACGTTTTTACTCACATTATTGAGTATTCATTATAAAACACAGTATAATCCAATTAAGATCCCGTACACATAATTAGTGTCACGATAAAATGATAAACGAGCTGGTGATCATTTGGTACCATTTTGATTATCTTATATTCTATATGCTATAGGAAATATTGACATAATGACATTATGCTCGTCCAGGAGTGAAGGGACGTTGTGTGTCGCAAGTGTCTGTGACAGAAACATTTTCCATACCGAGAAGAAAAATTCTCTTTTATATTTGTTCAGTACTTCTTGCGAGATAGACATAGTTGTGATGACTATCATTTGTTGCTCAGTTACCGCCAGTGGTGGGAACCGTTCTTGGAGAAGAAGCGTAGTAGAAATGAAATGAGACGAGAAAAAATATTATTTCCCAGTAACGACTGGAACGTATTCACAAATGGAATACACGCACACGAATATACTGAAGAGCCTGAATTGTCATCCGTGCTATTTGACATAACTCAAATAATAATAATAATAATGAGGACTTGATAGAGCGCAGCAGAGGCGAATGAACGGTCACCGTATAACTGGTGAGATGGGCGAACCGTGACTTTACAGCTGTTTGCTGGAGATGACCTTAGGGCTGAAAGAACATGTCACTGAACAAGCTCCGAGATGAAACTAGGACCCATGCAGTTGATTGCTCTCTATATAGTAGAAGGATCTTAAAAGTAATTCTCTGCCTTACTGGGAGTCAGTGAAGCCTGTATATCAGTGGGAGATATGCCCATGACGAGGAACACCAGAGAATAAGACTACATCAATGTTCTGCACTCTCTGAAGCTTGTTAATAAGATAGTCCGGGAGACAACTAACATGAATTACAAGCATCCAGCCTATATGTGACAAAAGCATGGATCAGCATGGTGGTGGTCTTCCGATCGAGGTACTGGCGAATTTTCCCTATCATTCTAATGGCATGCAGAGCAGCTGCAAATAGTTTGCACAAGACTAGACATTCTAAAGGAAGAGTCCATTAATCCTTCCTAAAGATGCGAGCTGGAGATACAGGTCAACACAGAATCGCAGACCTTGATGTAGGATGCAAAAAAGATACTAAAGTGTGACAAGAGTAGATAAACTCGTCGTCTCATCGTCAGTACAAGCATATTGGAATGGCACCATGATCTAATATCGGTGATACATGCTCCATCTACTCACAGCAGCTGCCAGATCAGGAAGAGTCAAATGTCAAATAGAGCTGGGTGTCATCAGCATAGAAGACAGACTGGAGACCGTAGGCCGCAATAATATCTTGAAGAGAGGCACTGAACAAATAAAATGCAATGGGCCCGATGACAGATCCTGAGGACACCACAATCAGGAATGGTAGGGCGAGACATAGTATCATCAATAACAGACTGTGTTCGACCACACAAGTAGCTAGCAAACCACCAAGGGCTTACAGTAATACCGTATTGCATAGTGAGGCGATCAATCAGATGAGAGTGGTCATAGTACGAGCGCGCATTGAAATCAAGTAGCACCAGAAACTTCAATGCAATTATTTGTCAAAGCGCGGATAGATTCATTCTGAATACGAGCGGTGCAGTTTTATGCTGTGGAAAGTCGTGAGCCGACTGCATAGATGCGGGAGTGGTTGTCAACAAGATAACAAGATAATATTGTAGCTAATCGACTACCACTCTTTCAATAACCTTCCCAGAAACACGGGTTGTTATATGCTTGGAGCTTGGCCTTGGACGGCAGATGTTAAGACGGACACTTGATTGCACAACAGTGGTCTGACGGTAAGCCATGGTGTATGTTAAGACAACTTACGAGCTTGTTGTCCACCCTGGAGATGAGTAGGTCAAAGGTGTAATTACAGGTATGCCCCCCCCCCCTGGGCTCACGACCATGTGCTGAAGGTGTAAGTATCCAATAAATTGAGGAACTCGCAGCATACGGTCAGTCACATGCATCACATGGAAATGAATCCTTTCAGTAACAGTTGGGTAGATACGACAGTCAAAATTTCAAGTAGGGAAGAAAATTCTTAAAAAAAATGGAAAGTAAACTTAGTCTTATGTTTGGAAGAGGTCTGTAAAGAGCAATAAGATGAAAAGATGTGGCAGGAAAAGAGATGGTTACATGGCTTGCATATATTCAAATGAATTGAACATACATATGCCGTGACAAAACATGGAGACCATCACGAATCAGAAGAGCAATACAACCACCTTACCAGAACGACGATGAGAATGGAGAAATCTATAGTTAGGCAAAGTCTTTTGAGAGTCGCCTGACCTGATCATTTGCTGTCGCCAGTCAGCCAAGTTTCAGTAATGGCCACGACATCAGGTTGGGCACTAAGAAGTCACATAGAAGGAAACACTTGTTTTTGGCACGAATGAATCTGGCATTCCAAGATGAAAAGCGAACTTGAAGAGAATGGGTAGTGTCAGGGCTGCAGCTAACTGGAGATATAGAAATTGGATTATTTGTATTGATGCAAGAACCACGCCTATGAAAAGTGGCCGGCTACCTGTGACCAGTAATGATGGTGGGGACAGATTGCCTCTTGTGTTTTCCACCAAGGCACCCACGATATCGGGAAGAGGCACATTCGTAGAGAATAGAGAAAAGCAATGAACACTAGGAGATACAAAATAAGAAGTAATAAAATAATTAAAAATACAAGAACGAAAAGCACAACAAACGTGCTAATTGCAGCAGATCGAGATCAGCGACAAGATATAAACAAGTAATAAGTAAGACAATGAAAGAACAAAATAGATATGCAGGACTTAGTTCACCACGGCCAAGGTGATCCAGTGGGGGAGGTGAGACGACTGCTGACCAGGCATAGATCCACAATCTGGAGAGGAGAGGTTTTCCAGTCGGTTCAGTCGACTCGGACCATGCATATCAACTCATGTAGCTAGCGGTAAAAAGTTAAGAGGATATACAAAACAGGACACGTGAACACAGCAAGGACACCATGGACCTAAAGACATAAAGAATGAAGAAAAGCATGAGATAAAAAGCCACGATACCAGTGACAACCCCCCCCCACAATGAAAAACAAGCAATGAAAAACAACGTCTATTGTGAACCTGTTAACCTGTATATATTCCAAATTTGACCTGAATTTCGATACGATTACTACACTGAACACTTAGGAAAAGAAAAACGACAAGGGGTGCCCACATTTTTCTCGGCACTTGGTCGATTTTCCTAGTAATTAATAGATGAAAGTGCTTTTCCTTTATTGTTTGGTCCACATTTTGGTGTGGGCCCCGATACAAATACTCTATGTACAGCAAGTATCTACACACTGGTGGCGATTTCAGTACAATTCAATACACATGCTATATATCTAGTAAAGATTTCCGTGCTACTCGGCTCTCGTACGTTTGGAGTTTGGTGTAGTTTCAGTTGAGTGAACAAGAAAACGCAACTTTGCGTAGTGATCCTCTGCCAATTTTTGAGCAATTTTCAACGTCTGTAACAACAGGAGACTTTCAAGATTCTCCTAAAATCTGATATTACCTAAGCAGCAAGTAACAGAACAATTAACTTACCACACACGAACACGTCCGGATGTGCTGTCAAGTCAGTTTCAGTAACAAATTCCTATCTGGTCATTATCACGTGCAAATAAACACTTGTGCCTATAATCACTACTTTCCCGCAATGGAAGGGGTGTCTATCTGCATATGCTGGTTAATGAATAATCACAATACATGTTGGATATTAAAAGTATTATTCAAAAGCTTGATCCACTCCAGGATATAACAATATCGACAAACGTTTTAGTTAGCGACTGGCAATGTACAATACCAAAGGCATATAGTGAGTGGTTAAGTTCGATACCACGTTATATATTGCGTGGGGAGCAGACAGACGAATAGACTTCCTTACGCTAATTCCTCTGAGATGTTTCAGTGCCAAGAGCAATGTCGAACATGAAATTTATTCATTGTAATTATCTTAGATTTAAAGATATTAACTAGAGACGCGTGTGATAGAAGAGTTTCAGTAGGTCAGTGTAATTGACATATTGGTTGTTGCAAACACGGGACGAGTTGGTCGTTACGAAGAACTGACTCAAAAGGTCACATGGTCTTTAGGTCAAATGAAGTCAAAAAGTCAAAGGAGGTAAATGTAGGTCAACCAGAGTGAGTTTGCACAGGACGAAACAAAATCTCAACTAAGCCTAGACCCACTAAAATGTTCGTTCGGAATATATGGAAATCTGAAATTTATCAGTGATTTAGAGGCTATTTTACTCTTTTACAGAAGGCATAGCTGGATATAGCTGTGATAGCAGTGGTTTTAGTACGTCAGTGTGTTGCAACAAGACAGGGTGGTTCGTCACGAAAAATTAACCCCGAGGGACACAAGGTCATTAGGTCAAATGAAGCCAAAAGGTCAAAGAGGTCGCAGTGGGTCAATCCTCACCATATGTACAGCCTACATACCTAATATGAACTGAAAATCGATAATTTGGCATCCATTGGATAGCGTTGCTGACACGGTTTTTGAACTTTGCCCTATCGTGACCTCGGATAACCTTGAACTGCCACTGGAAACAATAGGGTTCATCTCTCCACGTGAGCGCCCACGTGCTTAATTTCACTTTAAACATATCGTTCGTTCTTTAGATGTGCGGACATGGGGTGTCACACAAACACACTCACCACACACCACACACCACTCAACAGACATAACTGCATAGCTTCTTTTACCGTTCAGCAAGGAATCAAAAAGGGTCAGGAAGGTCTTGCAAGAATGAATTAGACTGTTCTTGAACGCATTCACTCTCTTGACAGAACAACATTTCCGGAAGGCTATTCCCTCATTAATAACTCTCTGCGAGAAGAAATATTTAACGAATGTCGCAAATTACAACAAACAAGCGTTTGCCATGAGCTTTAGGCAATGAATCCCTATTATGTAGTAACAAGGAAAGGCCATCTAATCCACGAACAATTTTAAAAACTTAAATCAAATTACAGGCGCCCGTAACGTGTTAGGCTCCCAATACATTATGCCCACAGAGGAGGTAGGCTACTTATCTCTATCACTGTTTGAACCCAACGCTTTTCAATTCGATTAATCAAGATCGATTGGCCGGCTATATACGATGAAACACTTTTATGTGAACCACAGAAAAATCTTTTTACAAGGTACTACTGATATCAACGATCTTGACAAGAAAAAATCATGGATTCGGGGTAAGTCTCTGGACCCAATAGGTTAAATCTGCATTTGACCGATCTGCGGCGGCCACTCGGATATCGGGATTCAAATGTATTGATTCAACGTTCACTAATCAACCAAAAAGCAGTTGGCAACTACCTCACATTTGTATTTTCTATGATTTCAAATTGGGCAACTTCGTTTTTGCAACTTCGAACATAATGTTTCTCTGTCATTCAATGCCCAAATTCCGGATTTTGGTTAGTGAACATCACGTTTTCCAGTGTAGTACAACTTCCAGACAACTTAGGTCCCGAGGGCGCTTATTGGCAACCCGATTCCCGAATGTCCTCCAACTCTGTCTCCCGGGAAGGTAGGAACGCGTACGCTTCGGCTCATCCACGCTACTAAATTCACGGTCAACATACTCGGACATCGAGTCCCCTACCAGCAGACAACTTTCCTTTTACTCTACATTACAGAAATCGCCCCTGAACACCCAGTGACATAGCTAATGACCCTCCTTAACGACAGTTCCCACATTCTTGGGGTTTCTACAGCGGACTGGGAAGTTATTTAATCAAAATGAAATGATTGAATTATTTGCATTCTCTCATTTTAATTGTCGAATTTGGATCGCTGGCAATCAGTAACTGAAATAAAACTTTCAATGATCAAATCTGTTCAATTTCGACTGAAACGACAGATTTCAAATTTACATGAAATCCGTTCAAGTTTTGAAAAAGTGGATGTCGTGAAATAATTTTTTTTTCATTGTCGGCCGAGGCTCCGTATTTTAATAATAACGTTTCCTTTGAATTTTTCTGAGAAAATAGTTTATCCGCATACTATTTCCTCCATACATTCATTTTTGTCAATATTCGCCTCTCTACCGTCGCTGTTTTCGAGTTTCACGTCAAAATCCGTCTCCCGGCAATTGAAACGCCACTTCAAGGTCAATACCACTGGTCCAAGGGAATGCTCCCTTGGGGAGAGCGGCTTGATTTTATGTCCGTGAACCCGGCGATCGGCCAGTTCACTTGTCCACCGTTCAAGGGGCTGGAAATTCTAATGATCCTTCCCTCCCCCACCATCCTCCTTTTACTACCACACACCTCTGCCTGAAATCGTCCATCTGCCCTCTTATCCCCTTCACTTCACCCCGCCCGATCACCATCCGACCGACCGCTGCACCGCCTCTTCTACCGCCAACACCTAAACTGTTTCAGAGTTGCAAGGCCGGATCAACAAGCAGCCACTCCGTTGCCTTACCTACCCCGACCTTCACTCCGCCTTATTCTCACACTCCCCAGTACCCGCCTCCCATTCCGCTAACCTGACACAACCTCCTGCACTTATAAATCACGCACCATCGATTTTAGTCTCCCTGAATCCGCGCCCCTTTGATCCTATTCCCACAATGGTAGGGCCCACACATTCCACACTACAGCAGAAAACCCTGTGCCCTCCATAGTGTGCAAATCGGATACCGATCAAGCAACAGCAGAGAGAAAAAACAACAAACAAACAAACAAAACTGACATGTTTCACATGTTCCAATTTAATTGAATTTTATGTTGACCTCGGGTCGCAATTTCAAACAACGAAAAATTGTATTGGTCAACTTGATAAGAGAATGAAAGCTTATGAATACATTTTTATCTTTTTGAAAGCTCAATACTAGCTGGTTTCACATGAGCAATTAAAATTGTTGAATTGCATACATATGAATTGCCATACCCCAACACTTCTCTATTCCTTCTTGCTCGCGTTTGACATTATAATGATTATTATGTTTCTTAGTCCATCTCTTCATCGATAATCATGAGTTTAGGCAAGGCACAGATAGTCATCAGTAGAGTGCTACTTATATGAGTAGTCCCCCGAGATAGCAATATACTTCCCGTAACCTTAGAATAGAAAGGGCATTTGTGTTACAGGCCGATAGCTAGCACCGACATTGACCAGCCAACTTTTTTTTAGACGGGTCCGATAAATGAATGTTCTCCAAAGCCTGAACAACTGACCACCAGTGGAAGGGGCAATTGGTTACCTCATATGAGAGAGGAATAAAATGTGATACTTGTGTAAATGTGATACATGTATACTCTCAAGCACTAGGAATAAAAAGGGGAATTATGGCAATTTGACCAACCTTGTACTTCTCCACCCTAACCCCTTGAAAGAAGAGAAGTCACCACCTCCCAACTGGAGTACATAATGTAGACACCCATCTCGGATCTACCGAGTGCGTCATTGGCGAATGGGATAGCCAATGCAGTAGACTTCCACATCAGGCCGTAGGATTTCCCAGTTCATTTTACCGACTAACCGATTAATTGCGTTGTATAGTTTCCCGTGTCACGAACCTTTTACTGTTTATCAAATTGGAAAATATAATATCATTACAAAAAGGTGGGTCAAAGGGGGAATTGACTAGAGTTGTGAAGCTAAACGAAAAACACAAAACAATGACAATAATACAAATCGGAGGTAAGACGGGTAATTAGGGCATACTGAACCAGAAAAAGGGAACGGCTTTCGTGATTCCTTGACTGAATCCGACTTGATCAAAGCTAACATTGTCAAGTTCCACATACTAAGTATTTACAAGAGGGATCATATAGTATCATTATAGGGAACTCACAAAGTATGAATTTATGCCATCCGGTGAGGTCTTGAGGCATATCAAAGTCCAACCTGACTGACACCACAGCTCTTCTGAACTTATCAAGTTAACAATTAAGGTTTACAAAATTCGCCCTCTCTTGACTTCAGATGACCTTAGACCTGAACCAAAAATAGTCATGTACTCATCATGGATAATCCACCACACCCAGGTATGAAGCTTCACCATCCAGGTGGGTTTAAGTTATCGTGTTAACAAGCTAAACGTTGCCGACTAATCCAAATTGTGCCGCAATTTTTTCACATTTCAAGTAGAAATAAGAGAGGCTGTATCCGAATTTCAACCTGATCGAACCAGGCAATTATGTTATCTGATTAACTGCGTTGCACAGCGAGCTGTCCTCCCAATATTGCTGACTTGTAGCGTAAAACGGGCGCGAAACATTGTTGACTCACTCCACTTCGAAAGTAACGATCTACATTACGTCAAAAAAAAAGTGGGGATAAATTGTACAACTATTGCAAACTCCTGTCCCCTCGCATTCCATGCCATCGATGCAATAACCACAGGTAAAATTCGGGCTCATACTTTACTGTGCAAATCCCATCATCACCTCACCTCGCGGCAGTTAGGACAAAATGATGTGAACATCCCCGAACCGATCTTTGGCAATTGCCCCGCTATTTCCGGGTATGGGGGAAAGGTCACAATTGACAAGTAACATACACGCCCAAAAGCAGCATAAAAAATGGTGGAATATATTTGCAAACCATTTTCACGCTAGTAAGCCAATGAATACCCCTCCTTCTAATTGGAGATTAATTCAAGGGTGCCTAGTTTCTATCTACACTCTTCAAGCCGATGGGGTCCTTTCCAGTGGTAAGTTGAGCCTCCCTGGAAGGATTATTTCTGGTAACTGTGCGAATTCCCGACTGTATATACTTCCATTAGCTAATTTATGTACATAAAGAGTGGGAGTCACTTTTGTAGCCTTCATATAACTAGACAACTACAAAACAACTGCAGTACTGGCTTGTATTGTGGCCTACTTTATAGAGGCCATTTTAGGTTCCACTGATCATGGATCTTCTGCAGTTACGCATGCACTAGTGCCTAATGAAGTGAACTGTACTTGATCGTCCACAATCCACACTTTCTCCATATAAAAAAAAATTCTCGGGGATATTTCTCGGCTTTTGGGAGAAAAAATACAGTAATATATCCTCTGTCTATGATATATCATACGTCAACAATGACAAGTGGGGATGCATGGAACCTGTACCCGATACAGAACTGGAATGGCGAGCATTGCACACGCAATACTAGGATGGTTGTTTTTGTTTTCTCACGTCACTCTAAAACAGCTGCTTAGCCGTTAAACAGACTTGCTAGTTGAATAATTCTTCTAACTCATTCAATTCATTCCCTTAGCCGAATATCGATGTATAGATCTTTATTCCACAATCTTTTCAACATAATCCACAAAGAGAGCTGGATGTTGTCAATAGCACTTTTAATTGACGCACATTTTACAAAGTTACTGAAAACAACTAGAAATTTTGCAGTTTTGTCCAGGGCGTACAATCACTATTCCATCCATCGCTTCGTAAAAAAGGGTTTCCAAATAAGAGACGATTGACAAATTTATATATAAGGCCATGATAATATTCAGTAAAACGAATTTACACAACATGGATTGCGATGAAATGATTTGATTAATTTTGTGGGAAGGACCTTCCTATCTGAATCTCTCTTAACGATTTCCACAGGTTTTCAGATGATGATTTGAATAGCGAATTGTTTTCAGCAACGATGCAATAATCCACAATGTTTGAAATAAAAATGGGTGAAGAATAACAGGATATCTATATTTGATAATGATTCTCAAGCGATTTTTGAGATTTTTGTACATATGCTTTCCTGCTATTTTCCATTATCATTATGCCCAAATTTATATATATATCAAAAAAAAATATAATGGTTGTTTGGGCTATACCTTGGTGAGCCGCCAGACAACTCTCGAACCATGAACCTTCACATTGACTCACGGAATGGGGGAATTCCACGGTTCAGGAAATAGGCACTGTGTAAATTATGTATAAAGTTGTGTGAGCACCTAGTTCGAAAGCAATTAGCCGGTATGTCTAATTGGCCCACCCAAAAAATACTTTTAATTGCTGCATAAGCACTGAAGATCATATTATTATTGTTTTTCTGAGCAAGCAGCGAGTCGTTCTGTCGCTTCCGATGGTTACTAACACAGGCGTCACCACGCCGGTACCGGTAAACATGTTAGGCCCAACCGAAGTCGGACGATGCTTGTTTAATTAATTCTGCACTGGTGGGAACCATGGAATTCACTCGCTGAATTCTCGGCGGCACGACTTTTGATGATATTGCCGACCCACCAACGGTTTAGAAGTTTGAGGTTTCCCAACGTCGTACGAGACCTCGACACGGATCTTCACCTACATATTGGTGCAATGAAGGGTTGCGGAATCCCTGCGAGGATATACCATGGACAAAGAGAATCTTCATGGCGCTCCTGTACACAGAAAGACAGAATCAGGGGTTATTTCGGGGCACATGATCACATCTGCCTCTTTTAACTAACTGTTAATTGAATAACCCTCTCACAAACACACAATTACGTGATTGAAATATTTGAAAACTTTTTATTTGAGAAGCATAACTTTCGAAACTATATTGAAACGTTTCATATCGGAAAAAGTGGCAAGCTTCCCTCCCTCTAGTCTACTTTACCGGATTAACTCATACAGGAATGTGCCCCTTTCCTCCTCTGTGTTGTTGTCGTTGTTGTTAAACTAGCAATGTAGTGATCTTTGCTAACTCCAGAATGCCTTCATCAGTATATAAGAATGTTTTCGAAGACGAATGCATGCTGGATGATGAAATGATCCAAGCAGGCCCGCAGGCATGTGTTTTACTTTCAAATTCGGAATCAGAAGTATATGCTTATTTTATCTTCGGACTGACAGACAGCCTACGGTTCTTTATATCGGCCTGAAAACTTGTCGGACTGAAAACGTGTCGGACTGAAGGAGTGTTTCTATTTTCAGACTTGGAGTTTATTTTTGTTTTCGGCCTGAAGACTTGTCGGAACTGAAGAATTTTTCACTATATTCGGACTGGGGGAAAACTACCCTGTATAGGAGGCATACTGCAGAGGATGACTTTCATGGGTGTTGTATATGCGTCAGTCGTAAATAACTCAAATGGAAACCACGCTTTCCTATTGTTGAATATTTCAACCTTTACCATATGCCGAATTCGACCTGAATTTCAATGCGATGACTATACAGAACACAAGGTGAATAACTGCATGCGGAGTGTGGCGCGAATTTTCCTGGCTTTTTGATTCCTGTCAATCGTAAAAAAAAATTGTGTCTGCTTGTTCGCCCACATTTTGAGCCATTCTCTTCTACATCTTTCTGCTGGATTTCGAACCCTCTGTGTCGCCTCCGACACTCCTGCTCACTCTCTTGTACAGGCCAAGAATATACACGCTGAAGTTTTTCTGTTAATTCGTGTTTTTAAACACATTAAATGTACCTCG
Source organism: Sclerodactyla briareus (assembly GCA_026419785.1). NCBI lineage: Eukaryota > Metazoa > Echinodermata > Holothuroidea > Dendrochirotida > Sclerodactylidae > Sclerodactyla > Sclerodactyla briareus. Next base: position 16,038 of record JAODTK010004532.1, on the reverse strand, counting down.
TTTAGTGTTTTGGTTCCAGCTGATATATTTTATTTCACGAAAACTCGCCGGGTTGGCCTCCCCCCCCCCCCCCTCCATTGCTACGCCGTGATTACGCCTTTTGTGACAGGTTTCAATTTGAAATGAACATCATTACAAAGGTTGAGGAAGAGTTACATGGCATGTAGCCCACCACAACCCACATGCCGAATTTATCAACCACATCTCTTTTTGTACGGAAGCCGAGAAGTGTCGGAGCTTTCGTATGGATTGCAAGATACCCGGTATCAGAGTTGAATGTTTAAATGGCTCATTCATCAGTTACATGTGCGGAGTTTCAGTCATGATCTCACTGGCGTTTCAGGTAGATTCAGCAGCGATTTCAGTAGCAACTTTAGTGACTATTTTAGTGGCAATTTCAACGTTTCATTCGCAATTTCAGACACTCTATCTGTGCGATTCCCGGCCTCCTGCTCTCCTTACGTTTGATTGGTTGTATAGTACCCCGCACAAAATATCCCCGATGCATCGATGCAAAATATTTTAATCAGCGTGACCATGAAATTGTGATTATTGTAGATATAAATTGCTATACTCCGCCCATTCTCAATTTCTTCTGTCATCGTGTGATAATTATTAGAATTGAGGGCTATATGGGAGTGATGTTTCTCTGGTCCTGTTCACGAGATGTCACTAGTGTATCAGAAAGAGTGTCGCACAACTTGTGCCTCCCAGTAGCACCAGGACGTCGCGTGCGGGGTTGCGGGGGGGGGGGGGTGGCGGGTGTCTCACTCACCCAAGGATGTCAGAGCGACCTTGCAGTTGGAAGTTTCGAATATCCAGTTAGAATCTGTCCCATTTTCAGATTGTAATTTCGACTGAGGACCGAGGCCCAGTCAACTTGTGAATTTTCCCAACTCAACCAAAGAATATTTTTCATTCATGTAAAACGTGGCATACAAATACACCAGAATGTAGATCGTTTTTTTATTTAATCAATTCCGGTAATGTGCACAGATGCGAATGACGGACAGCTTCACACTGGAGCAGTAAATAACACGACGATTGTAAGTCGGGGCTACACCTAGGCCGGTAGGCCTAACGTTACGCTTCCTACACTGTAAAGACCGCGTAGCGCCTAGCCTTACGTTTGAGACATTGTGTAGATAGATAAACCTAGCTAACGATGTTGCAGGTAGATAAAATACGGAACATACTAGCCGAAAAGGGAAGTATCGACAATACATTGAAACTTCCTTGAAAGCCCCGCCTCCTTACGTCAAACATATTATCCACCAGGACAATTCTAAGGCAATGTGAGCATCTCTTGGGTAGGTGGGCGGGTGTCGAGCATGTAGTAAAGTCTGTTAAGAGAAAAACCTTTCAATTGTGAACGGAAACTTCTCTCTCACATCTTATACTCACCTGCTAATCAATCTACAACAGGCCATGCATTCAAGCATGCGTAGGATGGGGACTGCACAGAAGAAATTAGTCAACTGTACTCAATAGAAGAAGAAAACCAACACAATACCAAAAGATGCTGGTCCTATTAAATTTTTGAGATGCCAAAACAGCCTGGCAAGGCGGACTTCGCTCTGGCGCCATGTCCCCTCTTAAATAAGAGAATTTTAGAGGACGTAAAGGTGGAAGCAGAGGACCAAGCCGCTGCATCCATGATCTCCCCCAAAGACACCCCTGAAAATAGTGCCAACGAAGGAGAGAAGTGATCTCACATCGTGCGCCTGAGGGTAACCATGCACTGCTGGAGCATCGAAAGGCGTCATGTCTGCGGCAGAACTGCTATTATACGCCACTATCCAACGAGAAACTGTATCCCAATGCCGCCCTTAAAAAATCTTACCTTCTGTACTAAGGAACCTTTTTAGCTTAGTACCCTGCCTAAGGTTGCTAGTTACTGCCAAATAGGTCACCCTTCGCTAGCTTTCCTCCTCAGAATAAAATTGGTCCATATAAGGTAGAAATACCTTACTAATGTAAAATGTACAGAGTCGTTCTAGCCGACAACCTGATGGGGCATTAGGTTAACACCCGCTCGGTCACGGCGATTATATGACCTTCTTCCACTGGCAGGACATGTGAAGTTCTCCTTCTTCTAAACTTAGCCGCAGCAATTAGGAATGCAGCCTTCGTGTCAAGAACTTTAGACTAGCCCCGTTTCAATGGCTCAAAGGATGCTAGAGAGGCCTCCTAAAAACCAATAAAGATCTCCAGGAGTAAACGTTGTCTAGTTGGTGGTCTGACTATGAAAAGCTTTGACAAAATTGGACGTTCCCTAGACTGATGGACCGCACACACTCCAGCCAGGGTGAACCGTACTGATTGCCGCTCTATATCCAACAATTGTACTCACCGCCAACTTTCGACCTTGTAAAGATGGTCTAAAAAAATTCCGCAACTTCTCCTACCGAAGCCTGCATGTAACCAATCCCCCGCTCGGAGCCCAAGTGACAAATTTTCACACTCTGGCATCATATGTTTTGTAGTTGAAACTGCGTCCGACACCCTGCTGCTCCTTGCCTGCAGTTGTTGCAGAAAAGCCCTTCTCAATGAGCGTCCCTGACACGTCGGCAACTACACGGAACACTGTTCCCCCCCCATGTGGAACTACAACTGCTGCTTGAGACCCCGGGCGCTGCGTCAGCAGATTTCTGACATGGTATCTGATCGGATTGTCCTATCAGTAGTTTCCAGAAAGAACTTTGAACCACACTGTCCTGGGCCAAAAGGGGGCTAGTAAAGCAACAACACAATTCTCTGTTCTGATTTGGTGTAGCCACCCTGGGAATTATGACTATCGGAGAGAATGCATAACAAACATTCCGGCCCAGGGCATTAACCTAGCATCCACCCCTAATGCTCCCACTTCTGGAAATGGAAATGTAGACCGGCAACTGCCTTTCTTGGCGGTTGCGCACGAGTCAATTTGGGGAAACCCACCGCTGGAAAATTCCCTTACTCCTGTCTGAATTCAGCTTCCCCTCGTTGTGAAGAATCCGCCTATATAGGGACAACCCGTCGGCAACACAGTTTCTTTTCGCCTTGGAATGTGAACTGCTTTGGGCGACCCACATTCTTTATGCACCATTAACCATGATTTCCAATCCAAGAGCAAAGGGATGGTGACCGGTTCCCCCCTGCTTGTTTTATGGAAGACCTACTGTTGAATTGTCTGTCCTGATGAGCACGTTGTGACCTTGAACCAAGTCTTGGAAGTCTCAACCCCTGAATTGGGCTTCTAATTTCTAGCCAATTTAGGTCCTTTGGGCTACACCTTGCTCCCATCGTCCTGCTTTTGCCAATCCTTGATGTGTGCCCCCAACCAAACATTGGGCGTCTGTTATCATAGCATGTCTGCAACTTGAGGAACTATGCCGACCCCCTGGACAAATTGTTCTTCACTGCGGTCCACCATGCGAGTGGCTTTTCACAGATCTAAAATCGGAACCTGCCTCTCCAGGTCCCCTGAGGCCATTGACCAGTGGGCCAAAGTTTTAATTGCATAGCCTTCATTCTCGAGCCTCGCCCGGGACCACCGCAATACAAGAAGCCATTAGGCCGAATCGCTTGCTGGAGGTCTTGCTTGACCCTTTTTGCACCCTCACTAGCCGTGCTACCGTATCACTTCTTCACCACCTTTCCTCGGCTGGACGTGCTACCCCCCTTATTAACATTGAAGCGGATGTCCCAAACCACCAACTTCTGCCTGGGGATCAACTCTGATTCTCCAAGTTGGATGAACCCTAAACTTGATGAGCCCCTCGTTTCTTCTTTGCACACCTCCCTAAGAGCCCTGACTGGACTGCCCTTATGAGGCCATTCGTCCAGTAACCTATAACGTGACTTCCGTGCTAGGAATGCTATGCTGGGCCCCCACCTTGGTGGATGTTCTTGGCGCGGGTGGCTCACCGAAGGGAAAGCCACGATTCGTAGGCCTGATTCCCTAGCAAATTAGGAACTCTGGCATGCTTCCTGTGAATTGGAATGTGGAAATATGCTCTGTAAATCTACAGACGCCGCCCGATCTCTCTCCTGGAACGAGAAACTGAAGGGTGGACTGGAGGGACACTGGAGTGGGACACTTTTAACCATCGGTTTAGGTACTTTAAATTTAGAATTGGACGGAACCCCCTGTGTTGCCTTGGGAACCATGAAGAGGGTACTGTAGAAGCCTTCTCATCTCCACTTTGGGACAGGCCGAATAGCCTGTTTTTCCATTAGACTTGATTTCCTGGAAAAAGGGCTTCCTTTTCTGCCACACGTGGGACTGGGGAAGTCCTAAACCACTATTCGAAAAATTGATGGCTGATTTAGAACTCTACTTGTGTAGCCCCCACTGATGATGGGCAAACCCACTGATGCGATATTCCCCTCCTTTTGCCATTGACCAAAAGAAGGACAGACGCCTACTACCCCCTGTGGAACTCCCTATTGGGAGGTATCAGAATTGCTGAGGGCGAGGGCGGGGAAAACCTTTTCCCCTCGCGAAAGGAGGGCTTTCAGCTAGGCAGGGAGACTCCTGGCCTCCTCGACAGGGGGCCCCTAAAGCTGCCACTCTTGGCCTTCTCTTTTACTAGAGAGCCGCTTGAAGGGTCCATACACCCTATTATCAGGGCGAGGGTACTGGCCAAAGGTTCTGCTGTTTCCTTGGCATCCCGTACCGTGTTCCGAAGTACGATGGGTCACTTCTTCTCCGAACTTGTCCCCAACACAATCCCCTGCTGATCCAGCTAACTAACTCTGACCCCTCGCTGGGTCAAGACAGTAAAGTGTCAAGGAATTCACCCTACTCCGCGTACACGCAAGATCAATAGCGTCCACCAAAGTTGTGGCTAATGCACCTAGCAGTGATTTCGTCAGTACTCCTTCTAAAGCCCTCCTTTGATTAGACTTAAGGAGAGGAGTCACCAACGGGGATAAAAAGCTGGATTATGGGCGGTGAAGCATGGAAAGTGTTCTCATTAGGTGCGTAAGGAAGTATCATCTTAGTGAGATCTTTGTCATGACCACCTCAACTACTTCCAAGCTCCCATTTCCCAAAGCCCTTGGAAATGCACGGGCGGAGGGGTGCAGCTCAGGACTGAACCAAACTCATCCCATCGGTACAATGGACTGTTTCTATGTACTTTTGGGGCAGTAACTTTGCTATTTCTCTCCATGCAAAACCTCACAAGCCTCCCATGATCACCTCTGGGGCGGCCCATTTTTGTTTGCTGTCAAGGTGTTCACAAGCGATCAAGGAAAGACTCAGACTCTCCTCTTTCTCTGCTCTGCCTGTGCCACCCCTTAATGGGAGCGCACAAGCAGTCACAAGTAGGTCACTACCCATTCAGAGAGCAGCTGTCTCATCTTTCCTCACCTCCGAGCGAGCTGAGGCCCTGGTCTTAAACCCCACCAGTGCCAGCCTGGGAGTGCTCAGGCTCCTAAAGACCATCTCCCTGAAAAGAAGAGCTAAGAGAAAACTGGCCTTCCGAACCTCCTTGGCTAAAGCTAAGTAGGAATAACGCTCGCTGAGGACCCGTTAGCCTAACTCACCGTAACACAAAGAGGCCTAAAAATTATCACAAAACAGAACAGTGTCTGTCACCCGACGGCTGCGGGCCCGAAAAAATCCAAGCGAAAATCCGTCAAATATAAGGGGTAAGACTGAGTGCGCGAAACACCAGGAAAGTACGAGACAAACAATTATATTCGAAGACGATACAAAGTTCACTACAACGAACGATTAAGGTAAATTTGAGATCTGCACTATGAAAAACGGGAACAGAGAGTTGACTGAACGCCCGAAGTGGTACTGTGGCTAATATGTATGACTAATGGAGCGGGCTTAACTTTTTGGCGGTCAGAGAGATCGACGACGATGGGCCTGTTTTAGATTGCTTAGGCAGGTGAGTATAAGATGTTAGAGAAACATGGCACAGCACGTAGAAAAAAACACCTTTAATGAAAGTGTGGAAGATTGGCCCACAAACGTTGAGCGAGTTGAACTGTTTTTTCTCGCCAATGACATTCGAAAAAAAGACCCCTGTATGTTGAGGTCTCTTGGAAGTGATCCTCAATCCTGCTGAAAACTTGACCTGCACCGGAAAAAGCCTGTTTCCGAAATCTTCGAGTGACAAGTGAAAACCCTAAAGGATCACCTCTCACAGAACTCCTGCTATAGCTGCACGTTTTTTTTTTTTCAGAGGCACGTAGTCTCGAGTGCCAAAGCAATATGCAGGCGAAACGGAAGGAAGACCAAGCCGAAACATCCGAAGCTGAAGTGTTTTACTATAGACAAAGGCCTGTGTTCGAATGCAACAAAAAAGTGCACACGAAGAAAATGTTCGTCCGCTGAAAAGTAAGGAAAGAAAAGTTCCAGTAAAGGTTCTTCGCGGAGCTCAGGTGTGTCAGAGATTCCGAATGTGCGCGAGAGGTACTGCTTGTTTTTACTCAGGCAATATATGTTCAGCAAATCCAATGGTGGTAGGAATCCAGGTGGAATGGGGTATCAAGCCGATGGAGTTGGACACAGATTCGGAGTGACGCTTATCCCGAAACAGATATTCACAATGACTTAGGTCAAAGGTCAAACTGCATAAAACATAAGTTTTGTTGAAAACATATCTGGTGGGAGACAAAATCCATATATTTAATTATGTAAATGTTCAGTAAATGGTAAGAACAAGGTGCTGCCTTTTTATGTTGTTGAGGGTACGGGACCAGTCCATTTGGTATAGATTGGTTGATAGTAACTGCCCTTGAAATGGCAAGACTAAAGGGGATTTATGCAAAAGGATGATCCAAAGCAACATGCCCAGGAGCAAATGTCCAAATTGGGTATCGTAAAGAATTGGTAAGGGAAGAGTACAGCCCTCTCAAAGTCAAGAAGGGGCAAAGCCCAATTTGCACCCCGCCCTTAAAAGACAAATCCCCCCCCTTTTTGTTTTTTTGTTTGGCCAGTCAAGTGATCGTGGATCACACCATATTAATTTCGTCCCCGATTGGTCGGAGTGGATCCTGGAAAGGTGCCATCTCATACGGGCAGCCCCAGTAGTACCTGTAAAGAGCCGGATGGAAAAACGGGCCTCTGTGTGACTACAAGATTCAGGGGGGGGGGGGGGGGGGTGGCGGGTTCTCACCCACGATGGCGAGCGACATGCAGTTGGAATTTTCGCATATCCGTTAGACTTCTGTCATTGGTCAGATTGGATATTTTACGACTGGGTCCCGAGGCCCAGTCACTTGTGAATTTTCAACTCAACCAAAAAGAAAATATTTTTCCGTCATGTAAACGGTGGAATAAAATAACCAAATTGTAATATCGTTTTTTTTAATTTACATATCCATATAATGTTCAAAGATGTCGAATGACGTCAGCTAACATGGTAGAGTAAATAACCAAACGAAGATTTGTAAGATGCTTAACACCTAGGCCTAGGCCTAACTTTACGCTTCCTACATGTAAAGACCGGAGCGCCTAGCCTTACGTTGGAGACCATTGGTAGTATAGATAACCTATCCTAAGAGGTTGGCAGTAGATAAACACGGAACTACTAGCCGAAAGGGAAAGTAACGTACATACAGTGAAACTTCCTGAAAGCCCCGCCTCCATTACGTCATACATATTATCACAGAACAATTCTAAGGTCAATGAAGAGACCTCTCTGGGGATGTGGGCGGGTGTCGAGCAGGTGAGTATAAGTATGTTAAGCGAAAAAACCTTTCAATTGGGAAGGAAACTTCTCTCTCACATCTTATACTCACTTGCTTCAATCTACCACAGGCCATGCATCAAAGCAGTGCAGGGGAGGGGGAGCTGCAACAAAGAAAAATTAGTCACCTGTACTAATAGAAAGAAAACAACAAAATACCAAAATATGCTGGTATATTAATTTTGAGTGACAAAACACCCTGGCAAGGCGACTTCGCTCTGCAGCCATGTCTTTAATAAGAGAATTGAGGCCAGGAAGGGTGGAAGCAGAGGACAAGCCGCTGCATCCATGATCCTCCCCCAAGGAACGACCCTGAAAATAGTGTCCAACCGAAGGAGAGAGTGATCTCACTCCGGCGCCGCCCCCACCCCTGAACAGAAGCAATGTCCGCGGCAGAACGGCTATTATACGCCAACTATCCAACGAGAACGTATCCGAGATGGCGCCTTCTGCTGACCTTCCTTTGTACGTAAGGAACATTTTGCTTAGTACCCTGGCCTAGTTGCTAGTTACTGCCAATATTGGCACCCACTTCCTTCTTTCTCCTCAAGAAGAAAATTGGTCCATATAAGTAGAATAGCCTTATAATGTAATTGTACAGATTCGTTTTCTTAGCCAGAAAACTTGGATGGGGGAATAAGGTAACACCCGCTCGGTCACCGGCGATTATATGACCTTCTTCCACTGGCAGGACATGTGAAGTTCTCCTTCTCTACACCTAGCCGCAGCAATTTGGTTTAAGGAAAATGCAGCCTTCGATGTCGAACTTTAGACTACCCCGTTTCATGCTCAAAAGATGGCTAAGAGGCCGCCTAAAAACCAATGAGATCCCATGAAGGTAAAGTTGTCTAGGGGGGTCTGACTAGGAAAAAATCTTTGCAACAAAATTGACAGTTCCCTAGACTGTTGACGCGACACACAACTCCAGCCAGGGTGACCGTACTGATTGCCGCCTTATATCCCACACTTGTACGCAACCGCCAACTTTCGACTTGGAAGATGGTCTTAAAAATTCCGCAACTTCTCCTACCGAGCCTGCATGTAACCAATCCCCCGCTCGAACCCATGACAAATTTCCACACTCTGGCATCAATATGTTTTTATTGGCACTGCGTCGACACCCTGCTTGCTCCTTTCTGCAGTTGTTGCGACAAGCCCTTCTCATTAGCTGTCCCTTGACAACTCCCTTGCAACTAAACGTAACACTTCAGGATGGACATCACTGTTTGAACCCCGGGCGCTGCGTCAGCATTTGCTGACAGTGGTATACATTGATCGGATTGTCTAATCAGTAGTTCCAAATACTTGGAACCAACACACTGCTGTCTGGGCAAAATGGGGGCTATTAATATCACAACACAATTCTCTGTTCTGATTGTTGTGTAGCCCCCTGGGAATTTAACTATCGGAGGAGAATGCATAGCAAACATTTCCGCCCAGGGCATTAACCGAGCATCACCCCTATGCTCCACTTTCTGGAAATGGTGAAATGTAGACCGGCACTGCCTTTCTGCTGGTTTGCGCACAGTTCATTTGGTGAAACCCCACGCTGGAAAATTTCCCCTTAATCTGGCTGAATTCAGCTCACTCGGTGTGAAGATCCACTATATAGGGACAACCCGTCGGCAACACATTCTTTTCGCCTTGGAATGTGAACTGCTTTGGGCGACACAACAATTCTTTATGCCCATACCAGATGTTCCAAGCCAAGATGCAAAGGGATGGTGACTGAGTTCCCCCCTGCTTTTTTATGTAAGACACTACTGTGATTGTCTGTCCCTGATGAGACACGTTGTACCTTGACCAAGTTGTTTTGTTGTTTTCCCCCCTTGGACGTCTTCAGACCCCTGACATTGCTTCTAATTCTAGCCAATTTAGGTACTTTGTGGCTACACCGGCTCCCATCGTCCTGCTGTTGCCAATCCTTGCTGTGTGCCCCCAACGCAAACATGAGGCGTCTGTTATCTAGTCCATATTTCTGCAACTTGAGGAACTATGCCGACCCCCTGGACAAATTGTTCTCCTGCGTCCACCATGTGAGGTGGCTTTTCACAGACTCTAAAATCGGAACCTGCCCTCCAGGTCCCCTGAGGCCATTGAACCAAGTGGGCCAAAGTTGTAATTGCATAGGCCTCATTCTCAGCCCCTCGCCCAGGGGACCACCGCAATACAAGAAGCCATTAGGCCTAATAGCTGCTGGAAGTTCCTTGCCTTTACCTACTTGTTGCAGCCCATCACTACCGTGCTACTGTATCAACTTCTTCACCCTTTCCTCGGCTGGACTTGCTGACCCGTAATTATTGAATCGATGTCCCAAAAACACCAACTTCTGCTGGGGATCCACTCTGATTCTTCAAGTTTGGGAAATGAACCCTAACCTTTGAATGGAGCCCCATCGTTTCTTCTTGCACACCATAAGAGCACCCTGACTGGACGTGTCCCTTATGAGCCAGTCGTCCAAGTAACCTAAAGTAGACGTTTCCGTTTCCTTAGTAAAGCTAATGCGTGGGGCCACCACCTTGGTGGATGTTCTTGGCGCTGTGGCTAACACCCGAAGGGAAGAGCCACGAATTCTAGCCTGATTCCCTATGCAAATTAGGAACTGGCAGTGCTCCCTGTGAATTGGAATTTGGAAATTGCGTCTGTTAAATCTACAACGCCGCCCGTTCTCCTGACGAGAAACTGAAGGGTGGACTGGAGGGACACTGGAGTGGGACACTTTTAACCAATCGGTTTAGGTACTTTAAATTTAGAATTGGACGGAACCCCCCTGTTGCCTTGGGACCATTAAGGAATAATACTGTAGAACCCGTCCCTCATCTCACTTTGGGGACAGGCCGAATGCCTGGTTGTCCAGTAGGTTGAATTTCCTGGAAAAGTGCTTCCTTTTTTCTGCCACATCGTGGGGAATGGGGATTTAACCACTTTCGAGAAAATTGAGGGCTGATTTAGAAACTCTATTGTGTAGCCCCACTTGATGATGGGCAAAACCCACTGATCGCTAGTCACCCTTTGCCAATTGACCAGTAAAGAAGACAGACGCCTACTACCCCTGTGTAACTCCTTCTGGGAGTATTCAAGAATTTTGCTGAGGCCGAGGCGGGGAACCTTTAGCCCCTCGAACGAAAGGAGTGTCCTTTCACATAGGCCGAGGAACGCTGCCTCCTCGACAGGGGCCCCATAAGCCTTCCACTCTTGGCCTTCTACTTTTACTATGAGAGCCGCTTTAAGGGTCCAGAACCCATATATCGGGCGAGGGTACTGGCCAAAGGTTCTTGCTGTTTTCCTTGGCTCCCGTACCTGTTCCGAAGTACTATGGGTCCTTCTCCGAACTTGTCCCCAAACAGCAGATGCCCCTCGGATCCAGCTTAACTAACTCTGGACCTCGACTGGGGTCAAGAACGTACCGTTGCAGGAAATCACCTACGCCCTAGCACGCAAGATCAATAGCGTCCACCAAAGTTGTGGCTAATGCACCAGCAGTGATTTCGTCAGTACTACTCCTTCTAAGCCTCCTTTGAATTAGACCTTAAGGAGAGGATCACCCACTGATAGTAAAACTGAAGCATGGGAAAGTGTTCTCATTAGGTGCGTAAGGAAGTATCAATCTTAGTGAGATCTTTGTCATGAGCCCCTCACGAACTCCAAGCCCCGGATTCCAACAAGCACTGGAAATGCAGGGCGAGGGTGCAGCTCCAGGGACTAACCAAACTCACCCATCGGTCCATTGACTGTTTGTTGGACTGTTGGGGCAGGAACTTTGCTATTGCTCCCATGCAACCTTCACCAAGTCCTCCCTGACACCTCTGGGGCGCCCTTAATTGTTTTGCTGTCCAGGTGTTCAAAGAGCGCTTCCAGAAAGACTCGAACTCTCCTTCTTTCTCTGCCGTGCACACCTAAGTGGGAGCGCACAGCAGTCCAGGGAAACCCATTCAGAGAGCAGCTGCTCATCTTTCTAACAAAAAACCTCCCGAGCGAGCTGAAATCCCATGGTCTTAAACCCGCCCAGCCAGCCTGGGAGTGAACCCGCTCCTAAAAAGACCAGCTCCTGAAAACGAGAGCTAAGAGAAAAACCATGGCCTTCCGAACCAGTCCTTGGCTAAAGCTGAAGTAGGAATAACGCTCGGCTAGGACACGTTAGACCTAACTACCGTAACACTAAATAGGCCTAGCAAATTATCAAAAACAGAACAGTGTCACCCGAAAGGCTGCTGTCACGAATCCAAGCGAAAATCCGTCAAATATAAGGGGTAAGACTGATCCAAAAACAGGAAAGTAGAAGAAAAACAATTAAATAAATTCGCAGACGCGAAAGAAAGAGGAGTAAGAGTAGTAACAAAATCACTACAACGAAACGATTAAGGTAAAATTTTAGAGATCTGCCACATAGGAAAAACGGGGACAGGGAGTGAACTGAACGCCGAAGGGGTAATGGTGGATAATATTATGAACCGTAAGGGAGGCGGGGCTTAACATTTTGCGGTCGGGTGTTTTGGGGTGGTAACAGAGAGGATACAGACGACGATGGCCTGTTGTAGATATTAGCAGGTGAGATAAAGATGGAGAGAAAAAAATGGCACGGCACGTAGGGAAAAAAAAACACCTTTAATGAAAGTGTGGAAGATTGGCCCACAAACGTTGAGCGAGTTGAACTGTTTTTTCTCGCCAATGACATTCCGAAAAAAAAAGACCCCTGTTTGTTTGAGTTAATTGGAAGGAGCATACAATCTGCTGAGAAATTGACTGCACCGGAAAAGCCTGTTAGAATCTTAGAGCGGAAATATGTGAATGAAAACCCTAAAGGATCACCTCTCACCAAGAACTCATGGCTGATAGTGAACGTTTTTTGTTCAGCAGGCACGTAGTCATCGAGAGTGACCAAAGCAAGGATGACCAAGGGCGAGAAACGGAGGAAGACCAAGCCGAAAACAATCCACGGAGTGAAGTGTGTACTTATAAGAACAAAGTCTGTCGAATGCAACCAGAAAAAGGCGCACACGAAGAAAATGTGCGGATCATATGGAAAAGGGGAAAGAAAAGTTCCAAAGGTAAGGTCGTAGGGAGCTCAGGTGTGTCAGAGAATTCCGAAGATTCCGAAGAGGTGCTGCCTTGTTTACTAGCAATATAGGATCAGCAAATCCCAATGGTGGTTGGTAGAAGTCAGGGGGAAGGGGTAGCAACGCCGATGGAGGTGGACACTAGAGCAGGAGTGACGCTTATCCCGAAACAGATATTTCACAAGGAATGAGGTCAAAGGTCACAAACTGCCAGTAAAACTAAGTTTGTTGAAAACATATCTGGGAGACAAAATCCCAGGTTATGGTATAAAAGTATGTAAATGTTCAGTAAAATGGTAAGAACAAGGTGCTGCCTTTTTATGTTGTTGAGGGTACGGCCCCAGACTGATGGGTAGAGATTGGTGCTAGAATGCCTGGATTGGGCAAGACATAAAGGAGGATTTAATGCAAAAGGAGGATCCAAAGCAAACAGCCAGGAGAAAATGTCCGAGAGGGGGTACTCCGTTAATAAAGAATTGGGTAAGGTAAAGAGGGTACAAGCACACAGCTCAAAGTAAAAGAAGGGCAAAGCCACAATTTGCCAAACCCCGCCCTATCCCTTTTGCAGTCACGGATCAGGTAACAGAGGTGGTAATTAACCGATTGGTCGGAGAGGGGATCGGAAAAGGGGGATATCAGGACTGGGCAGCCCCAGTGTACTGGTGGTAAAGAAGCCGGATGAAAAAAGGGCTCGTGGTGACTACAAGATTACAGTCAACCATGTGTTGTACCCACTCTTCAGGGCAGAGGAATTGTATGCAAATTTGAATGGAGGGTAAAGTTAGTCAAAACTGGATCTGACAGCAGCGTACCAACAGGTAGAGCTCGATAAAAGAATCAAAAAAGTATGTAACCATTAACACACACATGGGTATTCAAGTAACAAGGCTTCCTTTGGGGTGTAAGCTGAGCCCCAGCACTTTCAGCCTAGCATGGATAAGATATTGAATGGGCCTAGGGGTGTGTATTTGGTAGCTTGTTTGTAGGGTATTTGCTGACAAATCAACACAGGGAGGATGATGAGGAATATGTAGGAACCTCATAACAGTACTAAGATAGCTTGGAACAGTTTAATGTCAACTTAAAAGAGAAACGTGGGTGCTGTTTCAAGACAAAATTGATCACCTAGGAATGTTGTGAGACAAGAATGGTCTCCCTCCTTCTCCAACAGTCCAATCAAGGCTGAGTCATTGAATGATTGCTGCACAACCAAAAGCATCATTGAAGGCCAGTCACGTTGGGCTTCATAAACCTATACAGAAGTTACCCAAAACCTTTAAAAATGGTGGCCCCCATAGAGGAAACTGAAAGCAAATCTAAGTTTGAAGGGAATGTCAAATGCTTTTGAGGAGGTGAAGCAAATTTTAACCTCAGAGTGTTGTTGATGTCTATTAAACTCAGTGTAAAGATGCTGTTACATTGGCAGTAGATGCAAGTCCCTAAGGTATTGGTGCTGTAATTTCTCATAGAGGAGTATCAGGGAGGAACGCCCAGTTGCGTATGCATCCCGTACATTGACAAAAGGCTGAGAAACTTTCCGCCGCTGGAGAAGGAGGCTCCAGTAAAGTTTTGGTGTGTCGTCATTTTTCATCAATATCACTGTGGGCACAAGCGCTTCATTTATTTTGGAAACAGACCACAAGCACCTCCTAGGTCCTAAGCGTGGCATATAGTGTTGCCGCATTCGGATTGCAGCGATGGGCAATTAAGCTGGCGGGGGTATGAATATGACTAAGGTATCGACCACAGGGACCAAAACGCAAATAAAGATGCTGTCCAGGTGTCCCAACAAACCAGAATAAACAGGGGGATGGGTTGATCAGTCACTGTGATGTGGACGTTGGAAGGGTAATGGTGACTAGGTTCAAGTAAAAGTTTGCCTGTTAACAAGAGCTCAGCCACTAGGGGATCCTGGGGGTTCATGAACCCCAACTTTTGGGAAAGGCCCCCCCATACATAATGATTTTTAATTTTACCACCAAATTTTCCCATCACTGCTTAGGACCCTCCCAAATTGCTCTTGACCCCAACTTTCAGACAGTGCTGCGCTCTTGGCGGATACTATGTTGGTGGAAATCAAGAAGTACTACAGCTAAGGATGAGACTTGTCGAAGTCAGATAGGTTGTACTAAGGATGACCAACTGAAGAAATCAGTACCGAATTTATCGTATTATTTAACATATTATCGCAAAAGAAAAAGAACGAATGAACAGTGGAGTGTGGTTCGTCTTGTGGGTGGTATGTTAGATTAGTGTCCCTGAGTCAGGACAGCAATATGTGTTGCTAGAGCTAATGCTCTCATCGGAATGTCAGAATGAAAAGTCGCTAAAAGTCGTTAGCCCAATTGGAAGACATAGCAGGTTCATGTGAAGAGTGTGACGGCAGTACCAAACCGTGCCGCCCCCAGGTGACTGGGAACCCTCGGAAGTGGCCCACAGAGCCATGGCAAAGGGTTCATGTAGATTTTGCGGGTCCATTTTTGGGGTATTTATGTTTCTTATGTGTGGACAGTCACTCTAAATGGCCAGAGGTCATACAATGAAATCCACACTACAGCCGCGCCAAACACTATAACAGCTATGCGAAAAATGTCAGTGGGTTTGGTCTGCCCACATTCTGTAGTGTAAGATAACCGGTCACCAATTTGGGCTTATGAGTTGAGGAGTCTTGTAAGAGAACAATGTGGAAACACATCGAATCTGCAGTTGATGAAGCACCGGCTTCAAATGGAGAAGTGGAGCGCTTTGTTCGAACTTTCGAACAAGCCATGAAAAGGTCCCGATAATGATTAGGAGATTTGCTCCAAAAGCTATAACGTTTCTTGATGTCATTATAAGAGTGACCCCACATTCTGTGAATAAGGAATCACAATCTAAGTGTTCTTAGAGCGTAAATGAGAACCAAGTTTGAGTCTCTAAAAATATCTTTTGGGTGCCAAATTGAGAAGGGTCAAAGTCAAGAGGTCAGGGGGAGTTCTTAAGCCACTTGTGTAGGTGATAGTGGGCAGTCCTCGGTTCTAAAAGCACTATAGTTGGGCAACGGGGTTGTCATAAAGTGTTAGGTCCTGTGACATTACCTGGTGGACGTTGAAGGACAAATTTGGAAGAGACATAGGTTGTGGTTAGCAGACGAGGAGAACAAACCGGGTCATGGGAGGGACTCCACGTGTGGAAAAACAGATCAGACTAATCCAACAGACCAGCAGATAGAGGAATCCGATGCCCTGATCAGGATGTGGAACTCAGAGCCTCTCAGAAGGTCAAACAGAGTGAGAAAACAAGGAAGG